>CM029385.1:22317927-22377464 GCA_017165825.1 Hepsetus odoe | reverse complement strand
CCAGTCTCTGTACCTGAGCAGTTCTCCAGATCTTCCTGAAGGACAGTGTTGTTGTCTCTCATTTTCAGTCCTTGGAGTTAATATTAATGAGAAGTGCCATTATTTTTCCTTCTAAGTGTTAAACCACACTGTGTGCAGGATTATTGAGTATTTGGAGCAGATCATCATTTTTCTGCATGTATTTCAACTCCAAGCTGGATAACCGTGAATGCTGATTGGATTTAAGCAGATCAGGTGACGTGAATTAGTGTAATGGAGGAGGTGTGGCCTAAGGAGAGGAAGGTGTGCGGAATTATTATGCAGCTTCCTTTCTCTGGCTCTTTCCCTCACACTCCCATTTCCTTTAATCATTCAGGTTTCAGGGTACTAACATGGTGGATTGACTGAGAGCGCTGGATTTGTTCCAGATTAAAATTGATCCTCAGAATACTGACTTGATTAAAACACACCGTGTGCAGTTATCATCCCTTTTCGCTCATTTGTAACTGAAGTGTCCGTATCCGGGAAGCAGTCAAGGGGACGGTACCTTGCTCGAGGGTACCTCCGTGCAGGACCTACCTTGTGTTTTCAGAATTTTGATTGTAAAGTACAAAAGAAAAATCTTTATTCACATCATCTGTAATTCTATTAAACTGAGGTACAGTTTTAGCAGCAGGTGGAACAGTGGGTGGCGCGGTCACCTCGCAGCGAGAGGGTCCTGGGTTCGATTCCCAGGTGGGACGGTCCGAATCCTTTGTGTGGAGTGTCAGCGTCCAAAGACGTGCAGGAGTGGATATGCTAAATTGTCCCCTAGGAGTGTGTCTGCCCTGTGATGGACTGGCGACCCGTCCAGGGTGTCCCCACCTTTTGACCCCGTGAGAGCTGGGATAGATTTCAGCAGGGCCCACGACCCTAATTGGGACAAGTGGCTCAGAAAATGAGTGAGAGAGTGAGTAATAGCAGCTTAGCATTTACATCAGCATGTATAAAAGGGGTGCTTTTGCTTTTAGGACAGGACTGGCCCGAAGTAGCTGTGTTTAAAACAGTAAGGTCCACAGCTAATGCAGAAACTACACTGAGGACGCGTCGGGACATTTCTGTTCAGAAAACACACACGGTCATGAAACTTGCGTCGGACACGAAAGACAGAATTAAAGTGAAATCTGAACAGAAGGATTTCTCTAGACTGATGTACTGCTGCCCCCTGTTGGAGTCTCTAACATCCATGACAGTTTTCCCTTGATCTATTACACTCCTCCACCTGTCCCTTTTCATCTGTCACTCTCTCCCTCCATCCTGGAAGGTGTATCGGTGGTCTTTCAGTGTGAGCATCAAAGTAGTTCACACCTGTTACAACCGCAGGCTTGACACACGTGCAAATTCAAACCCCTTTCACTAGAGGTGACCTTCAAAAACCGCGTTTTTCTTTCAACGTCTGCAAAACGAAATGGTGCTGGTTCAGAGACAGTCGTTCGCAGTGATGGCGAATGGAACCAGACGTCTGCACAGGAAGCAACTCCATTTCCTCCAACGCAGACATGCCTCAGAGATGCTAAATGTCCTAAAGGTGGGACAGCATGTGTGTTTGTGTGCCGTGTGTTTGACTGGGATCTCATTAAAGGTGTTTCTGGGATGTTTCTGCCAAACACCTCCAGCCAAACCGTATAATGTAGCTGGTCTCACTACCATACTGTTTCACTCTCTCTGGTACCCGTCTGTTACAGATCACTCCAGTCACTCTTCTTCCAACCTGCCTGCACTGCCGTTACTCTGAACTGCCCACCCAGAGTATCTAAACTCCTTCCCCTACTCTACTCCCTCCATCCCGACCAATCAGGAGAACGTGTACATTAACACTGTCTGGAAGATACCAGAAAAGGTCTTCATTAATCATTTCTTTAATATTTTACACAATTTACAGGGTCACAACACCAAATGAATGATACACGAACAAGGGAAGGTTAGAAATTTAGTCTGAGGGCTTCAAAATCTTGCTTCGCTAGGCCTCCCGACCCAAGGTTTAAAAACGATGCTCCATAATTGGGTTATAAATGGAACATCGATCAATTTACAGCCCTTATGTCAATTACTTTAAGGTAGACAGCCTAAAAATCAAGTGTTACTCAAATGTTTCAGCAATGTGAATGAAATAAAGGGACACACTGGGGATGTGTGTGTCCAGCGACAGCCCGCTTACCTTGTATGTACACTCACTGTCCATTATCAGCTATACTGACCATGGAACAGCGACCAAACACGGTAAGGACGTGTTTGTCCCCGTCCAACATATTAGACTCTAACCTGTTGATCCACCCAGTCACTGATCTTCCATCATGAAAGCTTTGAGCTCCCCCTTGTGGTCCATTTAGGCTTGACTACCATAAAGAACATGAGCAGGGTGGTCCAAAACTGGACGGCCAGAAAGTTACCCGACCCAACATCCCCTTTAATAAGAAGCATGTTTTATACTAAATAAAGTTTATTTTCATTTAATGTTAATACCAAAACAGGCCATGAAATTTAAAGACATCTGTCTGCATAAACGTTTGAACATTAAAGTTTTAATCTAATTTATTGAAATGAAAGGCTGTGATACACTATGGCTCTCGATAGAAACTTACTACATTTATTCGCTCTGATTTCACAGTTTCAGCGCAGGTGCTAGAAGATTCTCCAAAGCTGCGCATCTCATCTACCTCTGATCCGACTGGACTGCAAAGTCTGAACATCTGCCAGATGTGAAAATTAAGCGATCGTCCTCAATAGGGAACATGCCTCTAATATTAGTGCAGGACTTTGGTTTAAAACATAACTTTGTTTTGCAGAAATGTGTCCACTGTAGAGGGCGTGTCCCATTTCGCTCAGGAAACCAATGAGATCTGCAGGCGGCCCAGAAGATCCCGCTTTGTTAAACTCCTTTCCAGCCTGTTTACCTTCTTCTGATGGTTAAATTTGAGGTTTTTTTTTTATTTGAGGCTCAGAGATGTATCGCTTTTCAGGAAATCCACAGGACTGATGAGAAATAAGGCCTCGGTTTGGGGCAGATCAGCAGCTTCCTGAATAAAAACAGCCCGATCTCTGCAGGTTGTGTGGTTGGAGCATGAACGAGAGACTCTGAGCAACGAACCTTTCAGTAAGTCCCAGCTTTAGGCCTTGTCCTTCATCGGTCATTTGTTCAACATTAGTAACTCATACTTTCATTCTCAGCAGCTAAAATCATCTGTCTGGCACAAAACAGTGGCAATATATTAACATATAAAAGCTCGAATTTTTCCACACCGTCGTATAGAAAACTAATAAATACAGCAAATAAAAAGCGCCCGAAAACATTCACCGTCGCCCCTCCCTGTTAGTGATTCAGTAGAAAGAATACGCCCCGTTATGAACCCCTCCAAGAACTGTTAGCTATCGCTTCTTCATGAAGGATATTCTCTTTAATGGGCTTCCCTTCTTTTACCCCCCCCCCCCCGTTCTATTCCTCTCCCTCAAATCTGTGCAAAACATCAGAACGCCCCGCGGTGGAGGCCTGGCCCGTTTTGGTATTTTTGGTACGCCCCAGACAGGGGGAGTGCAGTGGTACACCCAGATGTTCAGCAGGTATCAGAGCAGTTCGGCTTCCTCCTCCTCATCCTCGGAGCCGGACGGACCCTGTCGGACCTCTTCGTACCATTTATTGGTCAGAGTCTTCATCTGGATGCGCCCATGCAGGAGGTCCTGAGAAAGAGATGTTCTTAGACAATCTATATGAACACGCGTGAGTGCAGTTACTGTTTATTTGCTAAAAAATCAGTTATAGCACCTTATTTTCCCACCACTGGATGCTAATTTCCAAAAATAAAGATGAACTCCCCTATTAAGCTCTCACTCGTTTTCTGAGCCGCTTGTCAAATCAGGGTCAGGAGGTGCTAGGGCCCATCCCAGCTCTTGCGGGGCAAAGGCGAGGACACACCCTGGACAGGTCGCCGGTCCATCGCAGGGCCCTTTTAAACCCGAGGGGTCAAATTTTTCGCTTTAAAAATAGCCTTTATCCGTCACTTCCTGCAAACAACCGAGCTGTCCTGCGGCCGAGCTGTGGGCGCGTTCACGTGTGACGAGGAACGACCGAAAAAACACGCTGCACGGCTCTGATTACCTAGAACGTGTATGAACAGGTTTCTGCTGCTGATTATGCAAAAGATTTTCATCGGATTTTCACTGGTCAACATCAACATGTATCTCTGCAGACACGCAAAACCTTCTATCTTCTCCAGTTCCTTTGAAGATGTAACCTGTCGAATTAAACGACGGACAGAAACGGGCCACGTTAACCTTAATCGCGTTAGGGAGATTCCAGTAAAATGACGTTTTTGGAGATGCTTTAAGGACACGCTGCCTCTTCATTCCATAAGAACGAGTAAAGCAGCAGAGCAACGCAAGAATGCTCATTTGCAATTCATAAGCTGGGCGGCTCGTCTTAACTTCTGGCTCAAAATGGAAAATGTCGGGCGCGGCCGAAAGCAGCGAGTGAAATCTGGACCAAATAAACATTTATCCTTTTCCTACGAAGTGCATGAAATGACCTCCTCACCTCCTGCGTCAATCTGCGGGTGAAGAAGGGGTTCAGGTACTTGGCGTCGAGCCACAGGAAGCCCTTCAGGTCCTGCCTTTGGAAAATGTGAGCTTCGTACTCCTCCTCCGTCAGTTCGGATAAGTGTTCGGACTCGATCGTGTTTCCCTGAAGGAGAGAGAGATAAAGGTAGATGGAATGATCCTCAGAGTCCTTCGATATCTGATTCGTTTTTCTGCTCTGAAAAGCTTGCAGAGCTTTTGAATGGAAGTGAAGAGAAACAACCAAATTTGGGCAATAAAAAAAAGAAATCTACATAAATAGAGCTCCAGCCTGAACTAGGCTGGTGCTTTGCATCACTTCTCTCACTGAACTGGGCCTTGTGGGCTCAGAGGGGTTGAGAAGAGGGTGACGCGTGACGTGGGTCAGGGAGATGCCGTGCTCCAGAAGGGTCCTGATGCAAGCTGCAGAAACAACTGATGTTCAGAGAAACAAAGAGAAGAGGCTGACAGGAAGCGAAGGAGGGAAAGGGGGGCAAACCAAGTCGTTCTGAAAGTATTTCTAGGGATTTAGTTGAACGAAAGCAAAAAGGTAGCTATGGGGCAGCCGGCACCAGCGGCACCTGCATCAGTAGACGGGCTGTCTGGCCATTCTGATTGGGTGTCCTTAAGCAAGTCCTTATTTTATTGGATTTTGATTATTTTATTTTATTAGTGTCAGTAAAATGACTGTGTTGCCTGTAGTCTAACTGCTGGTCCTGGACAGTAAATAAACGGCTATGTTTTATTAGATATTCTTCTGGTTCCATTCACCACTTCCGTTTCACAACAACGAACATCGTCACCCCAAAGCCTGAACGTTTCAATTCGTCCACAACACTGCCGAACAGATCATTTTTCCAGATTTGCCCATTACCATCTTCTCCGTCTTGCTCAGGTTGACGTCCTTCTTGTTCTTGCGCCGCGATTGGCTGTCCTCGATGTCCATGATGCGGATTAGCGGCATGGTCCCGCCCCCCAGCACCAGGATGGTGAAAAGGACAATGACAATCGTGGTGGTGCCAATCAGCTGCCGCTTCTCAATGGGCTCCAATCCCAGGTGAAGGCTCAGGGCGTAGGGGATGGCGCCCCGTAATCCTGGAGGAGAACACAAAGGAGACAAGAGGGTGGACAGGAAAAGACTGAAGGATGAAACGGTTACAAAAATGTTTCATACATAAAATTGCTCAGCTAGATTCAAGCTGTTGATATGGTCATGATAATGATCCTCTACGATTATTGACGTCTTAAAAAATTATTCCTTCTTCCGTCAGCAGCTCCAAAAGCAGGAACAAGAACAGCCGAAAACTTCTACATAGGAAGCCGATCTTCACGCTCTTCTGTCTTGGCCTCAGTTTAGACATGTTAAAGCAGAGGGCTATGAGAACCTCACCACCAGTCAGTTATCCAGGATGCTGGACTCAGCAGTACCGAACATCAATAATTGCATCATTATGTTTAATTTACAGTCAAGAAATGTGGCTGGACTCAATTAGACTGTCAATAAAACAGATCCACGGTTTAGATCCTGGAGGTCAAAATCAATTTTTTGGATTGGACACCGTTTAGTCTAAATCCATCCGAACACACCATACCCTGCAACGTGAGGAGAAAAAAAAAAAGCAGGATGATATATGGGAACATCTAAACCTACTGGTTTTCCGAAGAGATCCGAGAACTTTCTTACCGCTGAACCACATGATGAACATCATTTTGGGGGTGATCTTGTGGTCCCGGAAGAAGTTGAGCAAAAAAGACAGCGGGAAGATGTTTACAGCACGACCAAGAAGAACCAGAACCTGCAGGGAGAACGAGCAGAATTAGGCCTGTGGTCTTCTGGGGGCAGTAGTGCTCTAGTAGTTAGGCACTTGGGTTTGAGTTGTAGATGTTTAGGTTGCCCTGAGGTACCCTTGAACATGGTACCGACCTCAACACTACTCCCTTGCTGCACTGTGCTTGGGTTAAATACAGATAAGGGTTTCAACGTGAGTGCACTTATTTATTCTTCATCAGTGGGTACATCAGGGCTCTGTTCTAGGACCTTTGTTGTTTTAATTGTATTGTTCCCAAAAAGCCTTCCAGAAGTGCTTAAAAGGCGCAAAGGAAGACGGAACCAGAAAACACTCCTTAGGAGCATGAGGAAGAAATGCAATATGGAACCAAATACTACAAGGAACCAAAACGTACAACCCAGTCTTCCTTTGCCACAAATTTAATGGCCCCAGAAAAGAAGTGAAGGTTTTATTTATACTACCAGATCTAATGATATTCCAGAAAGATTCACGTTTCCTTGTACGTTTCCAGGGCGTGTTCACTTACGATACACCAGATGACAAACGAGAACTCGAACTTGTGAGGGAAACTGAAGATGGAGAGACCAAGGAAGGCAAAAACACAGGTTTCTGTGGAAAAGATCACAGAGGAAGAAGAAAAGAGTCTGTAAGTTTACACGTAATAAAGAAAAATAAAGAGCTCTGCAAAAATAACATCATTTCCCTTTGCAGGATTGGGCAGATGCTCTAATCCAGAGCGAGGTTCTTCACAGTTTCCAAAGAAAATGTGTCCCTCACGCTGGCAAACCTGGACGTGAAATAAGAGCTGCCAGTCATTGTGCTCTAACACTTTCCACAAAAGAAAACCTTTTTTTAGGAATTTTCTTTCCAAGAAAATTCTCCCACAAGCTCTCTGAAGCCTTTGCATCAACTATCCAAAAAGGAAATGAACATTCAACCTATTACTGCTTGGTTTCCTGGAAAATGCTCGTATTTGTTTTCCCAGGACATCCTCCATTCTACCCAAAAAATTTCCATGGAACGTGAACCACCCGTTAAAAAACAAACACAAAGTCATGCTGAGCAGTCTAATCCTCCAGAAGGGAGCTTTAGAATAGAACAGGATCTCACTAATGTGGGTTAGATTATAGATCCAGATTTTGTTTGAATCCTTTAGATGTACTCGATCATCATCTGAAGCGAGGCACTCACCACACATGAAGGCGACCGTCCGAAGAGTCTGCTGCATGAGGATCTGGGTGACTGGAGACAGGTTATGATGAGTGTAGTGGGACATGACTATACCGGAGAACAGGATGGCCATAATACCTGCAGAGGAAGAGTTGGTGAAACTAACGTTATTACTTTTTAAAACGGGTAAAAGCTCTTTTCACTGTCAATCCAGGAGACAACTCTTTCAGCAAGTTAGTAAAAGAGAACTTCCTCTGGTGCATGAACTTTATTCAGTCTCCCAGAAAAAGAAGATTTCTATTGGGTGTGACGAGGACGGACAGGGTTAGAAACGAGTTTATTAGAGAGAAAGCTGAGGTTGGATGTTCTGGAGAAGTGCAGAGGAGAGACGAGGAGTTCATCAGCAGAAGGGTGTTGAAGATGGAGCTGCCAGGAAAGAGGAGAAGAGGTTCATGGACGTGGTGGGAGAGGACATGCAGGAGATGGGTGTAAAAGAGGAAGATGCAGAGGACAGGAAGAAATGGAGAAGGATGATCTGCTGTGGTGACCCCTAAACGGGAGAGCAGAGGAACGATGAAAAATCTTGTTTTTTAAAAACCACAGGAGCTGCGGCTGGATCCATCGTCCATCACAAGTTCAAATTTTTGGAAGAGAACGCCCACGTTCACCCGAATTTTCTAAACGAACACACTGGAGGGGTAAAAATGAAAAGATTTGATTTGGAAAATCAGCAAAGGGACTGAAGTTTTGCTCCAACATTTGCAGCAAAATGTCATTTTAAGTGTGTTCTCTGCTGAGTGTGTGTTACAGGACGTGTAATCTGAACAGGGGGTATTTAAAATGCAAGACAGTTCCTCGAAGTACTTTTCCAGTGTCAATTAATCAGTCCTTTTATATCTTCCAGTAGAAGAAACATGAGCTCAGACACAGTCACAGGTCGAGAAGGGACACTGAAGAGTGTCGGTGTGAAATATTTTATATCTACCGTGACTGAAAATCCTGCAAAACACATCACACGACTTCCTACTGACATCCTAACCATCACCAAACGGGAAACGGGTTCATCTTTTGCGTAAAGGAACGATGTTTTATAGGATGAAAATGATCTAGGTGTTTTAAAGTAGGTGGAATTCTACAACCTGGACCATTTAGCTGCCGTGGCCAACAGGATCCTGTAGGGGGCGTTGGATGGATGATGGATATTCCCACATACTGACTGAAAGGTCTGAGTCATGAGTAATGTATTGGTGGTTACTGGATGTTACAACAGCTGTATGGAATGAGTTTCCTCTTTCTCAACGAAGAAACGGCCGAGGAATGTTTCATATTAACAGGGTGGTGGTAGAATTCTGGTTCGATACCAAGAAAGAAAAAAAGAGAAAATCCCAGTCTCAAGGGCCGAACATTTCGCAATATATATACACACATAGAAAAAAAGTGATTTTTATTTTTTTATAATTATATTTAATGTTTTACTTGTTCCTTTTTTTAAAGCATTATTTTAAATATTTTATGGGGGGATAGAGCTGTTAAAACACACTAAAATTATTTTAAATATAATACAATATAACTATAATTATAATGAAATATAATATAATAAAACTAGACTAATGTGATGGCTTTTAAAGATTGTTACAAAAAATGATCGAAAATAAAGTGCGATCACTTTGGGGCACTCGGGACGTCATTATTCAAGGTTTATTCTTGAGTTGTTTGGAGAGAAGCTGTGTATGTGTCATTTTTATTACTCGTTTTCAAAGATGATATAACATTTTGGATGCAAACTTGCATTTTAAGAGTTATTTTCCTTTTTTGAAAAGAGGGAAACACAAATATATACTACAGGAAACATGTTTATCAAATGTAATAATAAATAATACGATTTTTAATATTATTAAATAACTATAAACTGCAAGATCGGTCACTGTGGGACGTCCAGGACAGCTTTTGTAGTCTGTTCTTGACGTAATGCTGCTTTTTCAATGTTCAGTGTCTTTACAACTTTCACAATATAATATTAAAACATCCTCAACATTTATTCAAACACTTTTCGGACTTCACCAGTGAGGGGCTGAAATATCCATACAAACTGTCGGTTTTGCAGAACCAGTACAGGCGGTTTGGCTTTTTTAACGGAATACAAAGAGGGACAGCATCCAATCTCACGTTCCTGTTTAACACCCGTCCTGCCAAACGGCTCGTCTTCATGTGTCCTGTGTGAGCGCGATGAAGCAAACACTTATCTGAAAGCAAACCAGCCTGTCTCCAGATTAGGAAGATCACTTTACAGGTTGAACATGTTTACCTGGATAGAGGTTCCAGTGTCACCACACCCACCCTCCTCTTCTACCCCCGCTGCTCATAAAACACGAGTGCATTGTGTTGGAAACCGAGGCAGCCTCGGAGGCCTGGAACACAAGACTCACCAGAGAGTTTGATGCCCTCCGAGAGGCCATATGGCAGATAGGCGAAGATGATCATCATGCCAAATTCCAGAGACGGGGTCTTTCTCAGGTCAAAATGCTTCAGGCACTGCAGACACGGTTAAGGTCTAATCAATGAACCCTTCCCCGAAAGACTGGGACTGGAGAAACGTAGCCCATAAAACCCCGCTCCAGATCTCGCTCGACCAGTCGGGGAGTTTCCCGACGCAGCGGGTTCCTTTTCCCGTCGATGGTGTTTAAACCGTCCTTTCTGACCAACGGTGTCGTCTTCTCAAAGCGGAAAAACCTGCGAACGGCACCTGAATGTGGGAGTCTTTCATCACTTACCTTTAAAGAGTTCGCAAAGCAACAGTGATCGATTATTTAAAACATACGGTTTCTGTGATTCAGATTTTTTTCCTGACTCTTCCTCGTTTTAATGGAAAGAGGATAATCTGCTCTCGGAAATCTCTCCTTCAGATTACCATCTGAGTGAAGTATGTCAGGCAGCTGAGGTGTGTGTGGGTAGCAGCGAATGTTTCTCTTTAAGGGAACATAATGTTGGTGAAAGTGCAGACGAAAAGCATGTTTCTACATTTTTAGCATGACATTCATACGTGAGGAGCAACATTCAGGCTCGGAGCTGACCAGGTAACGCTCTGTTTGAGTTTGGGGTGTTGGACGTGATGTTGAACAGAGATGCTGTTCTCAGAAGAGACGGTTCTTCCTGAAGGTAGAAAGGGACGACCTGGCCTGATAATGTAACACAAGTGGGACAGCATCACGTTTGACGTTTCGGTTTAATACTCGTCCCACCGAAGGGCTTGTCTTCATGTGGGTGTTTTTGAAGGTAGAAGGGAGGCCCTGGTCTGATCATCAGGACCAAGACTGAAGACAGTGTGGACTGATATTGTGTGGGACGGTGATGCAAGGCAGCGTTCCTTAGAAGAGCATAGCGACTGAGAAGAAGGATAAGCCTGTCTGATGGTGCCATCTCCATCCAGGTTCAGTCCAGTGCAAGAGGGGCTTTCAAACAGAGGCGTGGGATCGAATCCCACTTTTTAAGCATATCGGCTTTTTAGCTCGGTTGGTCACGGGTCTGATCCCAGCTTCTTGGGCCAGTGGTGCTCTAGTGTTTAGGGACTAGGTCCCAGGGTTAAAAAGGTCGTGGGTTTGAATCCCGGATCACTAAGTTGCAGCTACTGACCTTTACATTGAAAGAAAAGCTCCAGAATCACCTGGAATAATATTACAGGACATCTTAAACTGTCTTTAGTTTGGTGTTCGTTCACATAATTGGCTTAAATATATAATAATATAATACTCAGTTGGGATCATTCATGCAAAAGTGCCTGTGATCACAATTTCAGGAAACTGCTGATCAAGTTCAAAAAGAGAAGTTTGTTTAAACCTTTTGCAAAAGGATACGATGGCAGATATGAGGCCGGTCAGTGTGCCCAGTGCGGCCGAACCGAAGAACATTTTCAGGAAATATCCCAACGCCTGCAGGAAGGTTTCCCAGCCGGTTACCGTGGAGACATCGGAGCCAGCAAAGCCCTCTGCGGTGCTGAGGATGGAGAGGGAGTTTAGTGAGAATTGATAGATTTGGACCCACTGAAGCAGAAGTATCCTCTACTTCTAAAGATCTCTTCTACCAAGGGGTAGGAACATTTAGGACTAAACCCATCAAAGCAATTCTACCAGGACATCTCAACAAACCCAGAGGAAGTCTGAGGGGGGCACTAGTGCTGTGTTTCAGAGTCTAGCAGAGATGAGAACTTCTCCCCAGCACTTTTAACTCTCTTCCATTCTGAACATACGTCGCCTTGGCAAAGTCCTCTACTTTCACCATGTGTTGGAGGAAAAGTGTCTCAATAATTCAGCTTGGCTGTCCCTCAAACATACAGTGACACCGATGTGAGCAAAAAACATTCATTTAAAAATGAACCAAATTATTTTACAAGCATGAAAATAAACAGAGATGTTATAAATAGAGAGTAAATACAGTGGTGGTCTAGTGTTTAGGGATTAGGCCATATAATCTGAAGATTGTGGGATTGAGTCCCAGCCCAGAAAGTGACCCTGAGTGACCCTTGAGCAAGGTACCGTCCCCGACACTTTTCCCCGGGCCCTGAATATGGCTGCCCACTGCTGCACGGTGTGTGTGGGTTAAACACCGAGAACCATTTCCTTGTGAAGCGTTTTTGTGGCGTGTTCCTGATGGCCTTCTCTTTCACTTAAACATCATTATCCTCTTTTGAAGAAAAGAAATTGCAGGAAAAAAGATGGGCAGAGAAGAAAGAAGAGAAAAATTAAGAGAAGAATCGAGGAAAGAAAAAGGAGGAGAGGCTGGGAGAACAGTTGTTGTCGTTGTTGTCCACACTTTAGAACAGCAAGAGATTCACAGCAGATGCAGAATAAAAAATAAATAACAAAAATAAAAATGATAAAACAAAGTGGAACGGCATCATGAAGCGAGCTTTCCAACCACTCTACATATGGAGGGAGGAGGGAGAATGAGATGAGAGAGAAGAGAAAAAAAGATTAGAGGGAAAAAATAAAAAGAGAATCAAAACGTGAGTTATGGAGAAAGAAGATTTATACAAAGATGATGAAAGAAAAATACAAAGAGAAGACTTGGGGTGAGGAGAAGGCTGGAGAGGAGAAGTTGGAGAGGAGGAGAAGAGGATAAGTCTGGAGAGGAGGGGAGAGGAGAAGTCTGGAGAGGAGGAGAAGAGAAGTCTGGAGAGGAGGGGAGAGGAGAAGTCTGGAGAGGAGGAGAAGAGGAGAAGTCTGGAGAGGAGAAGTCTGGAGAAGTCTGGAGAGGAGTGGAGAGGAGAAGTCTGGAGAGGAGGGGGAGAGGAGAAGTCTGGAGAGGAGGAGAGAGGAGAAGTCTGGAGAGGAGGGGAGAGGATAAGTCTGGAGAGGAGGAGAGAGGAGAAGGCTGGAGAGGAGGAGAAGGCTGGAGAAGAGGGGAGAGGAGAAGGCTGGAGAAGTCTGGAGTGGAGTGGAGAGGAGAAGTCTGGAGAGGAGGAGAGAGGAGAAGTCTGGAGAGGAGGGGAGAGGATAAGTCTGGAGAGGAGGAGAGAGGAGAAGTCTGGAGAGGAGGAGAGAGGAGAAGGCTGGAGAGGAGGAGAAGGCTGGAGAAGAGGGGAGAGGAGAAGGCTGGAGAGGAGGGGAAGAGGAGAAGTCTGGAGAGGAGGGGGAGAGGAGAAGTCTGGAGAGGAGGAGAGAGGAGAAGTCTGGAGAGGAGGGGAGAGGAGAAGTCTGGAGAGGAGAAGTCTGGAGAGGAGGAGAAGTCTGGAGAGGAGAGGAGAAGTCTGGAGAGGAGAGGAGGAGAAGTCTGGAGAGGAGAGGAGGAGGAGAGGAGAAGTCTGGAGAGGAGAGGAGAAGTCTGGAGAGGAGGGGAGAGGAGAGGAGAAGGCTGGAGAGGAGGGGAGAGGAGAGGAGAAGGCTGGAGAGGAGGGGAGAGGAGAGGAGAAGGCTGGAGAGGAGGGGAGAAGGCTGGAGAGGAGGGGAGGAGGAGAGGAGAAGGCTGGAGAGGGGAGGAGTGACTCATCATGCTAAACTTGTTAATCTAGCAGTGACATCACCCTCCTGCTATTTGACCTGCAGTGTAACTCAACCTGGGAGAGATTCAGCTTCATATTCAGAGGCACCGTCACGAAGCGTCAGGTCTTCCAGACGTCAAGTGTTGAAACTGTATCTCGCAATACTTCACACTTCTGATGTGCCGCCCTACAACACAATAATCACCTGATCACAGCGTACCACACACTCCTGTCCCGTCACACACACCGCTTTTACACTGAAAATAAAAACCTCTTATCACCGTCCAACCCTACCACCACAGGAAACTATTCACGTCCACCAAATCCAAATCTTCTGGAGAGGACGAGAAACAGACGCGCTATAATTCACACTAAAGCCTGTGACTGCCAGCTAAAGGGAAAAGAGATTACATACATTTATAGTTCTCATCTGACCGGAGCAGGTAAGCAAGCGCAGGATTGGTCCTCGCTCCAAATCCATATCCCTAATACGCCCTCCCCCTCCCCCTCCCCGCTGAGCATCCTGTGTCTAGAAGCACCAAGAATAAAGAGGACAGTGAGACTCGTTTTTTTTTTTTATATAGCTTGCTGTATGAACGATTATAGTGGAAGCAAGCCCTTAGATGTGACTGAAGTTTTAATGTTTTATTCCCTAAAAAATGTGGTTTATGGCTCTAATTTTAAAATGCAAATAAAAATATATATTAAAATGTGACTTTTTTCGAAAAAATTGTTCAAATTTGTCAGCAAAATACATAATCAAAATCAGGATATCGGTATTTTTTATTTAACCGTAAAAAAAAAAAAAAAAAATTATAAAAACTGAAAATCATTTGGAAGTTTTCTTGATTAAGTCGGTTTGCCGTGCGGTGTGACGGCTCAATGATTAAAAAACAATATTAGGATGCATTTTTTTATGACGACGACAATATGGCAACAAAATAAAACTCACTTTTACGTTCAAACGTGTCGGATTATCAGCGTTTTTTCATTTTTCTGTGATCCTGCAGGACAATTTACGCAAGACACATTTCTGTTAACCACCGTTTATGTCCAGAAAATAAATAAATAATAAATAATAAATAAATAAATAAAAACCACTCTTTGACCTCCATCATCAGCTGATTTTAAACGACACTCTTGTATTGTCCGCAGTAAAGCTCCGTTTCGAAGGGCCGTGGACAGCTTTGGGACATGAATCAGACGTGTCCAGCTCGGGCTACAGAGGGGACATTGTGAGGCCTAACAAATAAATTGCCTCCTTGACGTCCCGCAGATTCACTCAGGAACCTTTTCCCACCCATTAGCGAGGTCCCGGTCACATGATGCTACACTGAAGAGGAACACGTGCCTTTTCCAAACTCTCAGGGAGGAACGAGAAGAAGAATCGAGAAAGAAATGGATAAGAGATGAGAGGATACTACATTAGAAAAGAAACGGAGAAGAAGAAGGAAATCAGAAGTTAATTTTTAAGAGGAAGAGAGAAGAAAAGAATCAAAGCAACATCAGGAGACAATAGAGGATGGAAGAAGAGAAGAAACAAAAAATATTAAACAGGAGAAAGAGATGAGAAGACGGGTAAAGGCGAATCAAGAAAAAATGCAAAAGGGAGGAAACAGGAGGAGATAAATCAAGAAGAGAGAAAAGGGAGAAGACGTGAGAAAACGAAGGAGGCAATGGAGGAAGCGAAGAGCTGAGAAGAAAAAGAACCACGGGAGGAAGAGACAGGAAGAGGAGGATCGGATGAGAGGAGACTAAATTATTAAAGGAATTGAGAGGAGATTAGAAGGAGGAAAGGGGGAGGCGAGAAGTGAAAGATGAAGAAGGAAAGAAGAGAGTTCTTCTGTTTGTACATCGTTTATCGTTTCATGCAGACGAAGGGGGGATTTCTGGTTGTGAGGGCAACCCGGGCTTTTCATGGAAAAGGACTTTCATGGAAAGACCGGCAGCAAGATTTCCCATCAGGCCGAGCAAAGTCGACCAAAGTGTTTTGTGAGCTCGGTCTCAAATTCCTCCCTTTCCTTTATTTCAACCTAGAAGTGTGTGTGTGTGTGTGTGTGTGTGTGTGTGTGTGTGTGTGTGTGTGTGGTGGGGGGGGTTACTCTACATTACACACATTCCCTTGTTCTGTTCTTGGCCATCCTCTCCTTCTCTTCTTTCTTCTTTTTCAAAAGTTCCAACCCCAGGAACTAGGCCACGCGCTCACATGTCCTGGGCTGAATTTCTGCAGGCTGTAATCCCTCAGATGGAGGGCAGAGAGAGCCCGGCCCGACACCAGCACGGGCGTCTCCGGCATTCGAGACAAGGCGGGTCATCAAGAACAGATCTGAAGATCTTATGGCGCTTCTAGAAAAATAAAAAATCTGGCAGAAGTGAATCCAGAAATCCAGAAACGAAGCTCTGGAGCTGTGTCCCCCAGATAAACAGCACCGAGATACAGGAGCTCAGATTCCCAGCCAGAACCCGTGTGGGATCCGTCCCACAGGGCAGAGATAGATGCAAACCTTCACCCTTGGTGCGTGTTGGTGGTTGTGCGTCAATCCGTCAGGTGTTTCTCCACCGCTTGCATTCTGGACAGGACCCAGCACCATCCTCGGGTTGAGATGGATGGATGAATTAACAGAAAGGAGAGAGAAATGAAACGGCAGAGCCTGGACAAGGCTCCTGACTTCCTGACACAATCAGGAAACTGACCCAGTCACAGAAGTTCGCACCAAGGCCGTTTGAGTTTTGAATTGAGACACAGCCAAGACACAAAGCGAACAGTTCCAGACTCTGGTATCAGGTGGAACAAACCCAGAAAAAAGCTGTTGGACGAAGACAAGCGCTGGAGCTGGAGATACTGAGGTTTGTGCTGGGAGTGATGGAGAAGTTGGAATGCGTGAACTAGAGGGATGATCTGGAGAGAGTCAGAGACCTGTGGTTTGGAGCTGTGCAGAGGAGAGACGAGGGTAATATCAGTAGAAGGATGTTGAAGATGGAGCTGCAGGAGGTGAAAATGAAGGACAAAGAGGAGGTTTATGGATGTGGTGAGAGAGGACATGCAGGGGCAGGAAGCAGTGGAAGTGGAAGATGCAGAGGACGGGAAGAAATGGGAATCTCAGGTACCGTTTAATACCTTTTTTACCTTTTCATCACCTTTTCGCAGCTTTTCTTTTCCGAGCCAAACCGAAAACATTTTAAAGACATGAATGGAAGCAGAATGAAACCATTCCTGGGCGGAACGCTACCGTTACAGCTTCCACACGGTGCAGCGGAGGAACACGTACTTGGTGAGGACGATGGAGACGGCGTCATTGAGAATGCTCTCGCCAAAAACCAGCATGTTCAGCACAGGGTCCACATTCAGGGCGTTGAAGATGGCGATGGTGGCCACAGGATCTACAGCCGAGATTAGAGAACCAAATGCAAAACTGCAGAAAAAGAAACAAAGGGAGGCAGAGATGAGCAGATAAGGAACAGGAAACGGGAACACGAGTTTACAGAAGGCTTGATACAACTCGGCTCGTCGCGCCGGGACAGAAACGCTGCACACAGTCGTCTGAATGAGCCACACTGGAGTTTTCTTCCTCCAAACTCTTGATCGATCGTCTTTTTCAGGCTGTTTTGCACGTAAAGGAATAAATGAACAAATTTGGCCCTTTGTGAGTTTCTCCAAGAAGGCAGCGGCGGTCTAGCAGTTAGGGACGAGGTCCCAGGATCCCAGGAAGGTCGTGGGTTCGAATCCCAGACCAGTAGGTTGCCATGAGTTACCCCTGAGCAAGGTTCCGCCCCCGTCACTGCTCCACGGGTGCTTTAAAGCTGCGCGGGCTGCCCTTTGATGCATCTCACTGTGTGCTGCGTTGTGTCGGTCACTTTCATTTTCACTTTACCAAAGCAGATCGAACACAAACTACTGATTATAGTGAAAGTGGTGAAAGTGAAAGTGATTACTCATCATCATGAGTACACACAGTACTGCACACGGTGAACCACAACGAAATTGGACCGCTGCATTTAACCCATGCACAAACACGCACCGTGCAGAAGGGGGCAGCTATGAAAGCACCCAGGGAGCAGTGACAGGGACGGTACCTTGCTCAAGGGAACCTCAGGGCAACCGTATAATATACTCACTGGGACGTCCTAAGAAGAAACCCCCAAAAATCAACTTATTTACTTAGAATGTGTGTTCAACATTAGTGAAAGCTGATTAAACCGGTTTCTTCTCCAACCTTTGCACACTAATGTCTGTGTGTGTGTGTGTGTGTGTGTGTGTGTGTAAGTATAAAATAAAATGATTTGAACACACTCACCTGTCTGTCATGCTCATCTTGTAAATAACATCAGCCTGCGTGAAAGACAGAAAGTTGGTTTATGTGTCATGCTGTGGTCAGGAGTTTAAACACCGCTTTAAAAAAGAAAAGAAAAGAAAAGAAAAGGAGTAAAGGTGTAATTCAGCAGCGGATTGGACGATTCAGCGGATTAAACTGATTAATCTTAAACCAGAAAGAATGTGGCCAAGTCATCTTTTTCGGCGTGCCTGACAAACAGAGCTCGTACTTCTGGTTCGCGCCGCGTCACAGATTAGCGCTCAGCCCGACCGTGGCTGAGGGGCAGGACGCTGGTCTTGTATCTTCACCTTTCTGTAATGATGAAGATAACACCCCCCCACTCAGGTCACTTGGGCTGATGCAAAGGGCGTGTCACTCCAGTCAGAACGTTGCAGCCTGGTGCAAAACTCACTCTCTCTCACTCATTTTCATAGCCGCTTTTCCTAATTAGGATCACGTGGCGAGCTGGAGCTTATCCTGGCTCTCACAGGGCGAAAGGCGGGGACACGCCCTGGACAGATCGCCAGTCCATCGCAGGACGGAGGTGCTAAACCGAGCATGGAGGCCAAACGGGCTGAGATGTTCCTTTAAAGGACTTTAGGAAGCCATGGAATGCACGCATGTATTAAAAGTGGAACGTTTGACTTTAGGGAGGGACGCAGAAGACTGATAAACGTAGGAACGTCCAGCTGGGAAGTGCTGACCTGATTCCACAACCAAGCAGTTTCATCTTCAAACAACTGATCACCTGGCTGTAAAGCCTGCAGTCCAACGAGGCTCTGCTGATAAGACTGGAGGTCCATGTTTTATTGTTTGTCTTATACCTTGCAAAGTCCACAGCGTTTATTGCAAAGTGTTATCAGTGCATTCCTGCAGCCCGTATAAAGATGGTGTTCAGAGTAACCACAAGACATCAACCTTCTCAACGCGGACTGAAGGTCATGATTCAATTGTGGCTTAATGAGGGAAAAAGAACCATTTGATGGACAACTTCCACATTTTGATTCAACTGATCCCAAATCACATTTAGAGCACTGATGGTTCCCCAAGAACCTTGAGAATCTAAATTTGGGGAGGTTCTTCTACAGTGCTTGTGTCTCTCACACAAACACCTTCTGGAAGGCTGCAAATGCAGGTTTTTGGGGGGGTTTTGAGGTCCTTTTCAAACCCCACTACTTTACATAACTTTACATAAAACATCCAAAAAAAGAACAAAAGTGTCAAAAAGCACTTTTGATAAAATGTATTCAAATACGTTTCATCACTGCTTTCTGAAGGGTCATCAAACGAGACCACAAATGGGGTCTTAGAGAAGAACTGCCTGCAGAACCATTTTTTTTGGAGGGTTTATATAGTTAGAGGGGCTGGAATTGGGCAAGATGATCTTTTCTCATCCCGGCCGAACCAATCGTAGCAGTAAGAGCAGGGTTTGGTCAAATAATCTCAACTTGGACAATATCTTATCAAATCCTCCATCAAAACTTTTATCAATCCCCAAAACTCCATGCAGTTCCACAGCAGCCATGCTCTCTGAGGTTCTGCAAGAGTCCAGTCCACTGATAAAGGAGGTGTAGAAGCTACAGTCTGTAAATTAGACAGAGGACACCTGATAAAGTGGACACTGAGTGTAGATCCATAGCAGGTGGACCTCATGAAGTCCTTCATGCAGAGTAACCAACATCTGCATGGAGGGCGAAGATCATAATATGGTAGGAGATCTTCAGGAAGCAGCAAAGGTAACAAGAAAAGGATGTCCACCATCTTTATTCAATTAATTTTGCCAATTAATTGACTTCTCCTAATGTTTATTATTTAATAGAGTTCTTATTATTTCAAAAATCTCTTTTAAAGAATCTTAATTTATCATGGTGGGGCTTATAAACAGTAACACAGGATCTTATCGACCACTCCAACCTCCAACCGGGGGTTTCTTCAAGTAGACCTGTCGATCACAAACAACCTCAACAGAAATAAATCGTCAAGCAAATTTCTGCTTGTGAGAGATGCATTTGAACCCTGACTGTCAGGAACGAGACTTCAGGAGCTGAGAGCTGGATTACCTGCCCAAGGAAGTAGATTCCCCCGCCAACAATGAAGGCCGAGACAGCGGTTCCAATGACGGCGAATAAGGTAATGGAGCCGATGTTTTGGAAAAAATTGCCCTGGGGGAAAAAGAGAATGACGCATAAGTGTCAGTCCATGACAACCAAGCTTTCACTCGAACACCTGACGACACAAACGATGTGAGTCTCCACGTCTGTTTACAGAAACGGGTCTCCAAGAGACTCTTCCAATTCTTCTGTGAAACTTTAGCCTATAACGGCAGCGCTTGTATGATTTCCGACATTGTGCGAAACACTGCTTTCTAAGAACATGAACCAAAGTGTATCCAAAAGTAAAAGCCCCAGCAGCCTCTCTGAGGACTCAACGCTGTCCGAACACTTCTCCTTTGTGTCAGTTCTATAGAGGACATGGACGGCGAAGACGTTTTGTTGTGCCGTATGGTAACCATGTGATCTTATGTAGGTATGGTGTTTAGGGTCTAGGCATGAGGACTGGAAAGCCGTGAGTTTGAATCCCAGACCAGTAAGTTGCCCTGAGGTACCCTTGAGCAAGGAACCAGCCCCATCACTGCTGCCCGGGCCAACAAACTGTTTAGGACACTGGCACTCCAGGGCAGGAGTTGGCCACCCTGCTCTACAGTGAAGAATCAGATCACTCTGACTTGGATCTTAAAGACCAAGAAGTTCAATAAAGTCTCACCTTGTGTAGAGAGTATCCAGACTCGAAGATAATCGGTGGCAGCAAGAGTAGGAAGAACATGTTGGGTCTGAACATCTCTTCTTCCTGAGAGAGAGAGAGAGAGAGAGAGAGAGAGTGTCAGTGAGCTAAACTTTCAGGTTTGGTTCATCCTGATCAAACCCAGCACTAAATGGATAATACAGTGGGTTTACAGGCGTCCAGACGTGGTGGACGTGGTGAGGTAGATGTTCTGTTCAACAAATGAGACACGTAAGCAACTAAATAAGTTATTAAGCCTCAACACTCAAAGGGTTCAGTCTTCAGGGCAACTTCTTGATCTGGGATTTGAACCCACGGCCTCCCAATCCTGGGGACGAGTCCCTAAAAGAACCAGACCGCCGCTGGCCCATAGATAGATATAGTTTTTAAATTTCAAAGATAATTAAAAAAATTACAGTGTAATCAAGAAAACACCGCGATCATAAAATGAACAAGATCCACCAGAAATGAGCAATAAATTCTAAAATCTTTCAGAACGTGAAGAACGATGGACGGAAGCGTTTGGTTCTAAATGTGCAGGAAAGTCGATTTATAGGGGAACGGTGGAGAACGGAGCGTGTGACCATGCCGTTACCACCAACGCTTGTCCCAATTAGGGTCACGAGGGTGCTGGGAAACCCTGGACAGGTCGCCATTCCTTCACTAATGATCTGAAATCCCAGTTTTTACGTTTGCGGGATTTAACGTTATCTTATCCAGAGGGCCTTCTTCCTGGAGCACCTTTAAAGGTCTTAATCAGGAGCCCAGTGGTGGTAGTGCTGGAGGTACGACCTCTTGATCCACAGAAGAGCATCCAACCATTGGAGCACCACCGCTGAAGGCTGTTGGATGATCCTGATCCAAAAGCTGTTCACTGGTGGTCCATTAATAACAGGGTAACAAACGATGCAGAAAACCACCGGACTAGAATCTAGAACTGTGATAACGTGCACCGGTACGCTTTAAAACATTCAGAAGTGTGAACAATTGATCATTTTCTTCTGATTTACTTTAGTTGATCACCCCAGGCCTACTTTCTTCTCAAAAACAGAAAAAAAAAGGAAAATGTTCTGCATCTGCATCAGCGTGTGGCTTAAGAAACCAAATGGACACCTTCCCACGACTGACAAGCCGGTCCACCAGGTCCACCTATCTACACTGTCCATCTGATCAGCTTCACTGGAGCCCACTTTAGCCCATCTGTTCCTCTGAATCATCTGGAAGCCCCTCAGTACCCCCTCTGGAGCAGTGAGCAGGTTTGCTGCAATCTTCACCACACTACAGCAGGAAAACTTAAAATAGACACACACACACACACACACACACACACGTCATGCTTTTTGTTCTCAGAAGTCACAGTCTTCCAGGCCTGCAGACCAGCATCTAGTTTCACTTCTAAGAAATGAACTTCAACCACAGCACTTCTGCACTCTCGGCCCAATGATCAGCACTTGCGCTCACTAGTCATCTAAAAAAGAGAAATTTGACCTAGATTAATAATTATGATTATTAATTATATGCATATAATTCTCATGGTTCTCCACTAAACCAAGACTAACCAGAGCTAAACTCAACCGATCTTCTACTATCATCTCAAAACCTTTTAATGAACTCCAACTACAGACTCTAATGGAGCTTTGTTTCTACTTAACCTCAGACTGTTCCAACCATCAGCGCTTAAAATATGATCACTCTCTAACTCATGAGGTCACTTCTTTTCATTCTTGATGATCCAGAGGAGGACAGGTTCCCCTTTTGAGTCTTGGTTCCTCCAAAGGTTTCTTCCTCCAGTTTTAAGTAGTTTCGCCTCCGTAGCTTGCTAGGAGCTCGGCCCAGGATTCTTTAGCTTCTTTGTGATAATGACGTTGGCTTGATCTTACTTAAAGCATGAAACAGTGAAGAAACAGATGATTCCAGATGAGCAGATTCTACAAACAGCTGGAGAACTTGGACACATTCACCAGAAACAGCAGAGCGTGATTTTGTTTTGTTGTTTTTCGTAAATACTCATCAAATCTCATGCCAGTTCTGTCAAAACTTCCAGAATCTCGTCTCTCAAGTTAAACATGTTCATTGTTGTCTTCCTGCAAATGAGCTTCACTGCTAACTGTGAGAAGGTTGTGGTTTGATCTCCAGTCTGGGATTCTTTCTATGTGGAGTGAACATGTTCTCTACATGGCTGTGCGAGTTTCTTCCACACTCCAAAGACACATTTGGTGGATTACAGATGCTAAATTGTCCCCGAGGTGTGTCTGTGTCTGGTTGAGTGTGCCCCCTTGTCCATCCAGTGATGTTTGCCAAGGACCAAAGGATGTTTTTCCCATGCAGATCTGAAATTCATGTGAACTTCTCCGGTTGTGATGGGAAAACATGACGTCTCCGGTTGTGGTGGGCCGCGTGATCGGAGGATCAGGGGTTCAAACCCCTTCCCAATAGGTTGCCCTGAGGTACCCTTGAATAAGGTGCCGTCCCTGTCACTGCTCCCCGGGCACTTTCAATAGCTGCCCACTGCTGCACGGTGTTTGAGTGTGCATGGGTTAAATGCAGAGGTCCAGTTTCGTTGTGGTTCACTGTCTGCTGTGCTGTCACCTCGCAATGACAAGGGTTGTCACTTTCACTTTCTTTCTTTCTTTTAAAAAGCATCGTCCATCGTTTTCAGGGAGCCTGAATATTTGAACGGTGCAGGTCTGAACAGCAGACCTTTAATAAAACACACCTCCGAGCATCGAACCCGAGGTTTTGTTTCTGGCCTGGAAGGCCTGTTAGGGAGCAGCGATTAGGGGACCGTTTCCAGCACGGCAGCAGACGGCCCTGCAGCGGAGGGAGGGGGGGGGGGGGTGTTCCTGATGATGTCATAACTTCATGTCCTTCACGCCTGTGCACACATGAGTGAAGGTGCATGTTTAGGTGCACTTACACACTTACACATACAGCCTTTCCATTAGATATGCATGCATGCATTTTTTCTCCCTGCTAAAAGCCTGTTACGACCTAGGCATACGCTGACACACACACACACACACACACACACGCACACACACACACACACACACACACACACACGTTATATAACATGTTCATGTAGGTTTTCATCTCAGACAGTGCTCTGGCTACACTGTGCACTGCAATCAAAAATAAAAACACACAAGTGTGTGCTCAAGCGTGGATGTCATTGCCTGAGTGTGTAAATGTGTGTAATACGGTACTTAAGCTGTATCGGTACCATAAAATGAGTTATTGAATAGAATTAAAAGCATAAACGCGATCAGATTCATATGTCCAATTAATTCAGTTATGCCCCCCCCCCCAACACACACACACACACACACAGGAGTCTAGTTTTAGAAGCATCTCAAGGACGTAGAAAGAGCTCAACTGCAAGTATCACATCGAAGTGGACACGAATGTAAACGTGCTATTTTAGCTTATTAGTTTTGATACACTGCAGAAAATCAGTGTTCATTAATTAATTTAATTAATTAAACCCGTTTTAACGCGAGTCCGACTAGAAAACGTGGAAAATTTCATTCACGCTACCTGGCCAAGAAAACTCCCCACCTGGATTTAACTATGCAAATCAGAGCTTTCCATTGGATAACAGCTGCTGTTTAGTTTTAGTTTAGTGAAACGGCCATGTTGGGACACTTCCTGTGGTTGTGGAAAAGGTTTTACATCATGAAAGCCTGGGAGGACAGCGGTGGACCATCAAGAAATGTGGCCGAAACAGAAACTTGAGTGATGGTAGATTTGGTGAACGTTTGGTGAAAGGAAAAGCATTTCAACACGGAAGAAACAAACCCACTTATCTGTGAGGCTCATCTTAAAACTAAGCTCAGGAGCATAAAGCCTGGCCTGTAGTGATGGAACAAGGTTCCATCAGAGCGAGAAGAGACGAGGACGATCTGGACGGCTTCTCTACATCTACTTCTTCTTTCATTTCTATGTTATCTTCATTAACGCTCATCTTTTTCTTAAGAATGATGCAGGGATGCGCGTCACTGCTGGTTGTTCTAATTGTGCGTCACGAATAATTAAAGATGAAGACGGACTAATTGATGAAGCCTTGCTTTGTGCCGACCATCCCAGCCTGCGGGGTCGGGTCAAGGTTCAGAACATCATGTGCCCAAAAATGAGGTCTTGTGACCGGACTTTACTGAATGAGCAGGTTTCTTCCCTAATCACATGGCCTGGTCCAAGATAACGAGGGATTAGAGCTGAACGATCAGATCATTTACAGAAAAAAGTCTGTTTTTGGGTAGAAAATGGTCACGTAAGAATGAATTTTCAGGTTTTTTGGAACACGAGCACACACCAATACAAAGAAATGTCAAATATAGACCCTGGATAGCTCAGTTAGTGGAGCATCAGACTTCTGGCAGCGCTGGCCTAGTGGTTCGGGAGTTCCCCCGCATCGGAAGATTGTGGATTCGATTCCCTCACCGGTAGGTTGCCCTGAGGTACCCTTGAGCAAGGTACCGTCCCCGTCACTGCTCCCCGGGCGCTTTCAATAGCTGCCCACTGCTGCACGTGTGTGCATGGGTTAAATGCAGAGGTCCAGTTTGGTTGTGGTTCACTGTGTGCTGTGCTGTGACCTCGCAATGACGAGGGTTGTTACTTTCACTTTTTCACTTTCACTTTAAATATCACCTTGGAGAACAGCAGTCCAATGGAGTAAATTCTGGCCAAAATAATTAGACTTTTGTGGAATTAATTCTTCTATTTTCCTGGAAATTTGATGGATCAGAGGCTTGTTGTGGCCCTTGGCCCACAAACGACCCACAAACGCTCTAACGAGGATTAAAATGGTGAAAAAGTGGTTCTGAGACTCATTTTCACACAAGGACGATGTGTTTTTCAGCCTGTATTTATAGAGACTGTAGTATATCTGAGAGATCTTGTCCGTTCATGTCATGCAGCCCGCAGTGCCGTCAGAGAGCAAAGAGTGAAAGCTGGAGGCTCATCACTGAAAACAAGAGCCATGGTGAAATCCAGGAATAGAGGGGTAAAAAAAAAAAAAAAAAAAAAAAAAACCACACACACACACACACACACACACACACACACGCGCGCCTGGGAACTTCCTATTTCCTTAAACTCAATCCAGCTGTTGCTTCTTGCTCCAGGACGTCTGGAAACGTAGGTAAAACAGTCTTCCACACACTCGCTCGCTGCAAAACACAATATGCTGACAATCACGAAAGAATGCAGATGAAGAAGAAGAGCCGGTGTTGATGGACGCTAAGAGGAAGCGGTCTGTCCAAAACAATCCACCTTTTTTTCTTTGCATTATTTGAGAAGTAGATGGAACATTTTTTCCTCCATCTCACATGATCGAACAGGCAAAGATGTGAACTACCTATGCTTTTTTTTTTTTTTTTTTGTTTGCTTTTCCAAAGAACTAGGTGAACAAATGAGTAAGTAGTTGGGAAGAGAGGGAAGAGAGAGAGAGAGAGAGAGAGAGAGAGAGAGAGAGAGAGACTAAGTAGATAATTATATGGGGGTCTTGTTACTGAATCAAAGTGGTCTCCAAAAACAAAAGGACGCACTGTACTGGAAGCATCCTGGGCCAGGCCTGTGGGAGAAAAATGTTGATTAAAAACGTGAGGCAGAAAGAAGGGGGAGAACGAGGGATGGAGACAAACGGATGTATTGTGAAGCAGGAAGAAAAGGCCTTCAATGAAAAGAGGGATGAAGGATTGGGGGTTGGCTCCAAAAGTAAAATGCTGATTCGGACGAGCGAAGGAAGGAAAGACTCGATCCGAGGGGGAGGGTGAGAGAGCGATTGGCCTGGATTTACTGGAAACCTCGTTTGGACGGCAAAATGCACCGGAGCGAACGCTGTTCCCGTTAGCGGTCCCCACAGCGGGTCGTCCGTCTCCATTTCTTGCTGTCCTCTGCATCTTCCTCTTTCTCACCGACCGATGTCCTCTCTCGCCACATCCATAAACCTCCTCTTTGTTCTTCCTCTTCTGCTCTTTCACGGAGCTCCATCTTCAACTTCCTTGACTTCTTCATTTCTTCACCACGTTTTTGTTTTTTTTGGCTGAAGTTGACTCCAACTCTGCCCACCTCTTGAGGACATCACAGTTTCCCGGTTCCAGACCACCAAGGGTTTGGTGCCCATGTAGAACAAGTTTTTGGCACCGGTTGTTCTTTCAGTGGAAGAACATGGAGATAGCTCCAGGTAAGGAACCGGTACCTGGGAGGTGGAAAAGAGATACAAACAGAGAGATACAAATCCGTTGAAAAACAGAGGAAGACACGCATCAAGACTCTTCTCAGTTCTGGCCCCTCGGTGGTGGAACGAACTCCCCCTGATGGTCAGAACTGCGGAGTCTCTCGCTGTCTTCAAACGTAGATTGAAGACCCACCTGTTCACAGAATTTCTGAGGGACTAATCCCTCCCAAACCATCCACTCTCCTACCCTTACTCTTTCTTTCCAAAAAATCTCTACTCTTTCCTACTTTCCCACCCCTGCTCCTCCTCTCTAAAAAAAAAAAAAAAAAAAAAATTTGATGTATACTTGTTTTAAGAGCTCTTAGTCTGTTACTTAGGTGGTACTAGCTAATCAACAGTTCTGATCTGTGCTGGTTACCAAGATGACGATCGATTGTGGAAATAAAGCACTGTTGTAAGTCGCTCTGGATAAGAGCGTCTGCTAAATGCCGTAAATGTAAATGTACAAGAGGTTTGGATTCAAAACAACGTGGAACCAGCTCTGGCCACCAATGTTCACAACCAGCTCTGTGGAGTGGAGATCGAATAATTAGTGGAGATGGAGCCGTTCAAATGGGGCTTCCTGTGGAAACGTGAAGCGGTGCAGAATGGAGGGCAAGGTTCAGTAGTAAGACACACATGCAAATACACTTCTCTCTAATTTCCACACCGCTGACAATTCAGCAGAGCCCTGGGCTAACATGAATAGACACCAGCTCGCCGAGAAGTTTAGTGCCAACCTGATCTACGATTATCGGGCGTGGTCGACAACGCTCGATCGTTTCTCCCCTCCAGGTGTGTGTGTGTAATGGATGGTTTCATCGTTCTTCATGGGAAGCTCAGCGTACAGTGCAAACGGCTAGAGGTGCACCATTCACTTCATGTATGGAAGAAAGTTCTTCTCGTTTTCTGAAGAACATTTATGAGAAACACGTCTCAAAGCATCTAAATGAACATGTTAGAAATGTTTAATTTTCTTCTTACCCTCTTCTTTCATCTGCTCCCGTTTGGTGTCACCAAGGCGGATCTTCTTACTCCATTTCTTCCTGTCCTCTGCAACTTCCTCTTTCACACCTGCATATCCATAAACCTCCTCTTGGTCCTTCCTCTTCTCCTCATTCCTAGCAGCTTCATCTTCAACATCCTTTTCCTGATATACTCCTCGTCCCTCAACTGGTCCAAAACAACAGACTCTAAATTTATCTCCTAAACGTCCAGCCTGATCTGTCCCTCTAATATACTCATTTCTAATCCTGTCCATCCTCGTCACACCCAACGAAAAGCTCAGCATCTTTAACTCTGACACCTCCAGCTCACGGCCTCCAACCCGTATAGCATAGGTGGTCTCAGTGGTTTATAATATTATGTATATTAATATAATAACGTGCAGCTTGAGGAGAACCTGGAGAGATGGAGATCTGCTCTAGAGAGGAGAGGAATGAAAGTGAGTAGGACAAAGACAGAACAAATGAGTGTGAATGAAAGGGTGGACAGTGGAGTGGTGAGGATGGAGGGAGTAGAGGTGGTGAAGGTGGAGGAGTTTAAATCCTGGGAATCAATAGTTCAGAGTAACGGCGAGTGTGGAAGAGAGATGAAGAAGAGAGTGCAGGCAGGCTGGAATGGGTGGAGAAGAGTTGCTGGGGTGATGTGAGACAGATGGGGACCAGCCAGAGTAAAAGGGAAGGTTTACAGGACAGTAGTGAGACCAGCTATGTTGCACGGGTTGGAGACCGAAATGAGTTTTATACCATTTTAAAGAAACGTCCTCCAGATTCAGTGAACGCACCTCGTCCCGTCTCAGAATCTACAACAAACTTCAGCCTGTGGCGTTCAGCGGGCGCCCAGAAACAGACAGGAAATGATTCATTAACTCGTTCTGCTGCAAGACATCCCAAGAAAAAGAAACAGAATTAGCTCACCCTGGAGACCTGATCACAATGTCCAACACGCTGCAGGCTGGGACGCTTCAACACTAATCCACTCTTCTATCATTTCATCGCTTTTAGCCATCGTTCTCTTCCAGGAGCTCGAAGTGATCCTGATGTTCCCGTGATGCTGATTTAGCTCTTTAGAAAATTCAACGTTACGTGAAACCTTTTAGTTATGAGACAGCAACGTAACACTGAGCAACGTAACACTGAATTCTGCCTTTATTTGATGTTATATTTACCCAGCAGGGCCGAAAGGTAAACGTTTTGTGATGTTTTACAGTTGGGGAAATATTAAAATACACATTTAAAATATATTTCACATTGTTTATTTGCATATTAAGATTTTTTCCACGTATTAATCCAGAAAAATCCATTCTGAACCATTTCTTTCCAGCAGCACCTTTCTATATGAGCGTCAGTCTTTTATGTTGCAGGTTTCAGTGAACACACACACACACACACACACACACCCACACACACACCCACACACACACACACAAAGGAAGGGCAAATTCTTAAAAAAAATTAAAAAAAAACTGCTGATGAAGATCTAACCCGCGTTGTCTCCATGCGAGGGAGCCTGATGGGACACGACGTCTTCACGCTGGTACGAAGGTCAGACTCGGGCTTTATGTCTTTCGTTTATTAATAATTAACTTGACTATCAGTTCTGTAAAATATCGGTTTATGATTTATTCAAACGTGTATCTCATTATTTATTAAAAGAAAGATGTTCCTCTCACTTTTTCACACATTCTCTCCATTATCTCTCATTTTGTCCACTTCTGTCCATCTCTCACGCTCTGTCCTTTCAGGTTTCTTTACATATCTCTTCTTCTTCTGTGTCTCCACAGCGGATCACCCTTCTCCATTTCTTCCTGTCCTCTGCATCCTCCCCTTTCACCACATCCATGAACCTCCTCTTTGGACTTCCTCTTCTCCTCAACGTCCTTCTCCTGATATAATCCTCGTCTCTCCTCTGGACGTGTCCCAACTAGCAAGCCCTGCTTCTCTGACTTCGTCTCCAAAACGTCTAACCTGTTCTGTCCCTCTAAGATACTCATTTCTAATCCTGTCCATCCTCGTCAACGTCCACACCAACGCAGTTCCACCTCCTGTGTCTCTGACCCGAATTGCATGGCTGGTCTCACTACCGTCCAATACGCCTTTTATTTATATATTTTGAAAAAGCCGAAGGAAGCAGCAGCGACACAAATAATCCTTTTCAACATCTCTGGACTAACTCTGCTCCCTCTGTGAAGATACATGCCGCTGGTCAGTGCTGTTTAAGTACTGACGGTACCGCGACACGCTCAGGAGGGAACATCGGGAAGTAATTGATCACGATAACGATTAATATCTCCGTATCGCCCCGGTGCTTTAAACTTGACCTTCCATCTGTAAGAACAGAGAAGAGCTCCACTAGACTACCGTGGGCAGCGGTGGACTCTAGTGGCGAGGGAGTTGCCCCCGGATCGGACCCAGGTTGCCCTGAGGTACCCTTGAGCAATGTACCGTCCCAGTCACTGCTCCCCGGGCGCTTTCATTAGCTGCCCCCTGCTGCACGTGTGTGTGTGCGTGAAACGCAGAGGTTGAATTTCGTTGTGTTGTGCTGCGTTTCACAATGACAAGGGTAGTCACTTTCACTTTCAAAACACTGCCGAACACACCGTACCTTCCAGTTGGCCAGCTGCTGAGTCTCGATGATCTTTATGAACGCTCCCATCAGGATTCCTGGAAAAGAGCAACAGGCACTCGTTTAGTATCGTTTACAACCTCTCTTCACCACGGTCCACGGTGTGCACACCTTCAGGGTGAACGGGAGAGCATTCGGCGCACTCACACACGTTTGTTAGAGGAGTGTTCTCTTGTTGCGATGGACGTTATTGGGAATCTGAATGTGTTGGTCACATTTTTTTTTTTAAGAGACTCAAAAAAGTCAGAAGTGTGAATTCAAACTTGTGTGCGAACTTGAGTTTCAGTAAAGAAATCTTCCACGGTCCACACTTTCACACACAATCGGTTTATTTATGGAATCGACCCGAAAAAAAAGGCTGTGCAAAAGTCATGTTATTAAACTTGCGCCCTTCAGTTTCAGGAAGCTGCAGGAGAAAGTTTGCCGTTTATTTAAGCATGCTCTCTGCAGAGGATGTGTCCTTCCTTCCACTTCAAAGCCTCAGGAGTTTTCGGGGGGGGTCAAAACCACACGACTTTACATGCAAAGACAAAACGGAGCCACGGCGATCATGTGACCATAACGACCAGCATGAGTGTTTCCCTCGGATGGGTGTCCATCGACGGAGCGGATAAGGCACAGTAATAATAGGCTTTATGCTTTGTTTGATTTCGTTTTTATAGGTGCTAAAAAAAGAAATTCGGCTGTTCGGCTCAGTTAACAGAAAAGCTTGTTGTTACTTAGCAACAGCAGCAGGATGATGACACGAAATCCCAGAATCAAACCGCAGAGTGACGGTATAGAGTGAAGCGTAAAAACCACAGTGGAATGTGGTTCCACAGTGGAGAGAGAGAGAGAGAGAGAGAGAGAGAGAGAGGAGGGGGGGGGGAGAGAGAGTGAGCGTGAGAGTTCCTGTTACACACATTATAGTAAATTACTGACACAAACAACGAAGATGAGGGGGAGAGAGAAAAAAAGACAAAATAACAGTGTGTGTGTGTGTGAGTGAGAGTGTGTATGTGTGTGTGTGTGTGTGTGTGTGTGTGAGAGAGTGTGTGTGTGTGTGTGTGTGTGTGTATGTTGGGGTGGGTTGAAACTAAACACCCGATGACGTCCCACCGAGGGTGTTTGGGCAGGACAGTGTATTCTGGAATCTCCCACGGCGTGAGGGACGCTCCTCCTCCTAACTGAAGACAGCTGCAATTAAAACATCAGTTGGAGAATCAGGAGTGGCTTCAAATGATTTTTCTGGTGTTGAAAAGCTCCGTTTTCCTTTTAAAGGAACCAAAAAGTCTGAAAGAGGCACATGTTCCAAACGAACCCGTGTTTCAGAGCCACGTGCACGTTCATGAACGGAGGCGAAACGGAGAGGCCGCGTTGTGTTTTTAGGTGGATCCGTTTCTCCTTTGCAGTCTAGGATTCTGGAAGGTGTGTTTTTATGAGTCAGACTAAAGGCAGTGGATCTGATGTCTACGGTCCTTCTGAGCAGCTTCACACGTGGAGAAATGTCCTGATTCCCAGTGGCAGCGAACGCGATCAGGGGTCCCGGCGCCTCAAAAACTAAACCCTTTTGCTTTCCATCCGACCCCACCAGTGAACCCACGCGTTCCTCGGCGTGTTCCGTGTGAATCGGTGGAAAATCTGCGAAGAGGAATCTCCAGACACCCTGCATGTAACCCTCTTGACTGTTTTAAGCCAAGAGCTTCTCAAAAGCGTCAGAAAACAGTCGCCGGGCAGCGTCTTCACAACCAATCCGAGGAAGAACCTTCAGAGGAAGACGTCTGGTTCAGGGCCACTCTGACTTTTACTTTTCCCTCCAAGTTCTGATCAACTTTGGGTCTCAACCACCGACCGTTCTGCACCCACCGCACCAAAATGTCGAGGCAGGTGCTGCGTTCAGCAAGTCTGAGTCAGCAGGATTTGGAATAACAAGTTCCTACATTACAATAAAACCACCATTAAAGAGTTTAACGGCACTTTATTAACGTCGTCACACTTTCGCAGGCAGAACTTATGAGCAGAACCTGTTTTTGCCTCAATATTGAGGGGCTGCCTCTAATTTCTAGAGATCTCTCACTCTCTGCAGCGACTTTGGCCAGTTCTGGCTTAAGCAGCTTGCTTTCAGAGCCAGTTTACTTCCTCTATTTTTTACTTTTTCAGAAAATATTTTTAAAAATGCAGTTTCAGTTTTGGGGTAGATTTATCAGCCGCCTCGGCGTCATCAGTGTGAATCCGCAGTGATTTGTGTTTTTTGTGAATAGAACAAGGAAAAAAGAAAAAACGGAAATGCAGACAGTTTGAGGAAGATGACTCGATTTGCAAATTAACCAGATTTCTGAGCAGCCTTAAATGCATGTGGCTAAAATCAAATGAGGTTCCTGAAGCTTCACGGAACGTTAAATATTCCTCTTTACAGCCCTTCATGCTCTCGCTCTCCACTCTCTCTCAGACGTTCTCCACGTTCCTCCACCCGCAACCTCGGATCTTCTTCTTCCAACCTGCTCTCTGTCCCTCAGACTGTCCACCTTGGACTTCAGGGCTTTCAGGGCTGCAGGACTCTCCTCCACAGGACCTTCGAGAAGTTACCTCAGAACCCAATTAAAGACCTATCCGTCTCTGCTACTCCTCCCCTTCTATTATCTGATTTTTTGGAGGGGATTTCTCGGACGTGAAGTTCTCACCACGTGAACGGAACGGATGGAAAAGAAGAAAATCTGATCTCAAATCTCCCAAACTGGACGTCCCGGACGTGAAAGAATTTCGATTTGAAAGGCTTCAATTTTCACTCTGAAAAAACTGATATTTTAATAATATTGGAGTATTTTCCAGCGTGAAGTTCTGATTTGGGGAGTTTATCAGTGATCTAACAATTCTGATGTTTCAGCTGGAAGTCTGGCGCGTTCCTTTTCGTGCACGGGTCCAAAAAAATGTTTCTGGCCTGAGGGGAAAAAAAAAATGAGATCTTTTCCCGGAATCTTTGGCCCCATTCTGCAGGGATGGGTGTAAACCTCGGACGAAGGGAAGCAGAACACGCTACGATAGAGATTTCTGCTGAAAGAGTCTCCTGAAACGAAAGTGAGAAGATAGAAGGTGAAGGACGGTCTCTCCAGGCGCTGTTAAATGTAGCTTTTGAGGCTGTGCGTTTTCGTCCTATTGTCTCTGCCAGCGCGGGACACACAGCGCTCCCTTTTCCAGGAAACTCGAGGAATGCCCAAACAAGACCGACTCGTCTTAGCAGAAAATGAGAGCGTGAGTCACTCTGGAGTGCTTTCTGAGCGAGGCAATATATAAAGGAGCCAATCAGAGCAGAGCTCATTTATATACGACCAGTCTGAAAGACACAAAAGGCTTTTAAAATTGGGCGAAATGAAAGAAAAAGAAGGAAGAAGCGACCTTTAGCTCTGCCCGAGATCATCTCTCAGACAGAAAACATTTTTATTTAGCAGATCTTTCGGTTAATCCTTCATTTTATTACTCTCAGCATTAAAAATACCTTTTCATTGTATTTTTTTTTTCCTCCAAATGTCTTCCTTTCCCTAGTGTGTTCACAATCAACATTAAAACAATTAAAGTTGCGAAAGTAAAAGCAGTGGTCCCCAACCACCGGGCCGGTACCGGTCCATGGGTCATCATGGGTCACAGAAATACTGATTAAAATATATTTGATTGATTGTCAGAGTGGAAAAGACTTTTTTTATTTCGAAAAAACTCTCTTAAGCTCACAAACAAATGTCTCCGAGCACCAAGTATCTCGCTTCCATTTCCAACTTCCTGTCCCGTGTGAAGCGGGACCTTCTGTGGTGACAGCATCCACTCCCTCACCCCAGATGGGACCGGCCCGCTGGAGGAAAACAAGCTCAGGGCTCCCGTTAATCAGTCGGACTGATGAGTTGGATTTTAAGCACTTTATTTTTAGCTGTTTCTGTGCTGGTCCGTGAAAGTATCGTTTTACACGAAACCGGTACCGTGGCGCCGAAAAGGTTGGGCACGGCTGATGTAGAGCACCTACGCAGGAAAAGTGCTCCATAAATAATGTCTTATTTAGAAGACTGGAGCCTTTGTCAGGAGAGTGCAACCTGGAACGATCTATGAAGGACCTTCATGTTGGCATCAAACACTCACCTAGAGACACCACGGCGACGCTTTCCGGCAGGAAGTGCAGCTTAAACTTGATCAGCAGATGCACCAATATGATGCAGATTCCTGAAGAAGGACAGAAAAGGTAAAAAAACTGAATTAAAGCTCCACATTAAAGGTTAAAGGGATCCATTTTGTACGACTGTAGATGAAGGTGCTGCAGTGGGGAGCGGAAGGAACCCAGCGAGAAGGTCCTCCAGACAGGTCCTGTCTATGTTCCTGTGCATGTTTCCTTTGGGAGCTCTGGCTTCCTCCCACCGTCCAAAGACCTGCAGGTGGACTGGAGATGCTAAACTGTCCCCCGGGTGCGAGTGCGTCCGTCTGCCCTGCGATGGACTGCCGACAAGCGGCTCAGAAAACGAGTGGGTGAGAGAGAACCATAGGAATTGCTGACATCTTCCTGACATTTTTGCTGACACACGTCCCTCCAGCTATATCAGTGAAGCCAGTAAAAAACAGAAGTTGGCAAATTCCCAACACGTCACACGGGACGTGGGCATTTACAACCGTTTAGCCACGCCCATGAACTCTCTGAATGATTAAGGGCAGCCAATAAGATAAGAGCTCAGTTATATACACCAGCTGGAGAGGAATCGTATCAAACAGTCCAATTAAGTAAATAAATGGAAATTCACGATGTCATTAAACCTCGATAATCCGGGTCGGATAAATGAAAGGGAACCATTTGAGAGTAATAACTTCAGCTATGGCACACGGGACACTTCAGCGCTCCCACATTCGGATTTTCCTCAAAGAGGACGAACTAGAAAGTCTTTCGAGTTGCCCTGCAGAACAGGAATCTCAAACTCACGTCCTGAAGAGCCAGACACGCCCATCCGGGCCTGGTGAGGGTTGTTGTGGTTCTTCAGGATGCCACGTCTCAAATAATTAACACTGGAACCAAATTCCGAAAGCGCCAGGACTGAGCGAGCTAAAACAAGAAGCGCTATCAAACTGGTTTGTGCCCTAAATCCAAAGTTACAGCTCAGAACTCAAACGGCTGCACTGTTTGCTAGATTTAAAAGCATTTTTAATATTTTTAGCATCTGAGAAGAGCACTGAAGGAGGGTCATTCCCATCTCGTTCCTCTGAGGTTCAGAGTCGGGCACCGTAAATTTAGGACGTCTTTAGAGCCGTGATTGGACCACTGCGGTCCAGGGAATAAGCCGTTATTATACCGTTTAATAATATTGATTATTGGTATTATTTTAAAACCGTAGGCAGCCATACCCACCACCCGGGGAGCGGTGATGGGGGATGGTACCTTGCTCAAGGGTAAAAAGTAGTATCAGGTCTGGTCTTCAACACATCATGCAGCTGTTTGTACTGATAAGAATAGAAAGGGCTCTTGGATCACTTGATCCAGGGTTGATCTCCAGACTTTTTGAGGGTTTTTTTGAGGATCTCGGTCTGACTTTGATCTGACCAACCAAACCAGGGGGTCAAACGCACCATGATTCGATTCGGGACTAAAGGCTGCTGGTGTGAACGCGCTCGGAGTAAAGCTGTGAAAGTTCAAATGAAGGCATTAAGAATTATGGTTCATACCGATGACCAGCAGGCTGAAGAAAATGCTCATCCCGCTGGACTGCTCCTCCTCTTGGGCCTTGACTCCTGTCTGCACAGGCAAGATGGGCTTGGGTGTGGGTGGGGCCAAGGTCGTAACCTTGGCAACAGGCGTAGTGGCATGTAGCGTCTCATTGGTGGAATTTGAGGTGCCATTTATCCTACAGCCGAAGAGAAGGGGATGAAAGGAAGAGTGAGATAATGCAGGTGGAACTCATACTTCATCAAGACTCTGAGTGATGATGGAAAATGAGAAACTAATCTTTGGGGACTGTGTTCCCCACAAGCACCACGTCCATAAACCTCCTCTTTGTCCATCTTCTCCTCTTTCCTGACAGCTCCTGATTTAACCCTCGTCTCTCCTCTGGACGTGGCCAAACCAACGCAGCCTTGCTTCTCTAACGTCGTCTCCAAAACATCTAACCTGATCTGTCCCTCTAATATACTCGTTTCTAATCCTGTCCATCCTCGTCACACCTGACGAACATCTCAGCATCTTTAACTCTGACACCTCCAGCTCTGCCTCCTGTCTTTTCATCAGTGCCACCATCTCCAACCCGTATAACATAGCTGGTCTCACTACTGTCCTGTAAACCTTCCCTTTTATTCTGTCACAAATCACTCCAGTCACTCTTCTCCACCCATTCCAACCTGCCTGCACTCTCTTCTTCTCCTCACCGTTACTCTGAACTGCTGATCCCGAGTATTTAAACTCCTCCCCCTTCACTCCTCTACTCTTCACTTTCATTCACTAAAATGAAATGAAACGTAACTTTACTAATATGTTCCTACGTTCTTTTACATTATATTAATTCATTAAAGAGACAAAATGCCAACAACGAATAATTATTGAATCATTATTGAATAATGAATAATTATTGAATCATTATTGAATAATGCTTCTCAAAAGTTGAAAAATTCATTGTAAAAAATTAATAATTGATATTAGGTATTGCGTAATAAATATTAGGAAGCACTCCCCCGCGACCCCGTTTGGGACAAGCGGCAGATAATGGATGGATGGATGGACTGAGAGATATTTAGTGATTAATTTGAGTTATTTAGTATTTGATATTTCATAATTAAAATTATGGACTGAGTAATTGATATTTATTAATTGATCATATGTACTGAGTATTTGATCATATGTACTCAGTAAGTGATAGAATAATTGATATGTACTGAATAATTGATATGTACTGATTAAATGGTATGTACTGAGTAATCAGTTTTATGCACTCAGTAAGTGAGAGTAATTGGTATGTACTGAGTAATTGGTAATGAGTATTTGATATTATGCACTCAGTGAGAGTAATTGATATGTACTGAGTAATTAGTATGTACTGAGTAATCTGTATTATGCACTCAGTAAGTGAGAGTAATTGGTATGTACTGAGTAATTGGTATTGAGTATTTGATATGCACTCAGTGAGAGTAATTGATATGTACTGAGTAATTAGTACGTACTGTGTAATTAGTATGCACTGAGTAATTGGTATTATGCACTCAGTAAGTGAGAGTAATTGGTATGTACTGAGTAATTGGTATGTACTGAGTAACTGATGTTGAGTATTAGATATTATGTACTGAGTATAAACTGCAAACATTCAGAGAATTTGAGAAATATCAGAATCGCTGAGAAAGATCATTAAAACGTGTTTTCCACTGAATAATGGATCTTTAAACGAGGTGCTGAAGTGCAGCGGTTCTGCTCCCACCTGCTGAGCTCTGCGCTCTCCTCCGCTCTGAGGGTCTCTGCTTGAACCTGGAGGTTCTTCGGAGACTCCAGGCTGCGCGTGTCCTCCAGCGGCTCATTCTCCGCGCGCGCAGCTCTCCACGCGCACGACAATATCAGCACGAGGCAGGTAAACACACTCCGGCGTTTCATTCTGAAACTCCCCGGCAGCAGCCCCCAAAATAACAACATAAACACTTCACAGCCCTCTGCGCTCCATGTTCGTCTCAGTCGCTTTAGTAGGACCACATCACTGCTTCCTCCATGACCTGGGAGTTGTAGTTTATCGACGCAATTTTGAGGAATTTTGCAACCGGAAAACAAACAAAAAAAGTAAAGAACAGAACGATTTTTTCACAAATCTGACATTCAAGCTGTTTATCTTGTCGATGCTGGAAATATCAAGCTCGGGCCGCGAAACTCCGCAAATTAGATTTTCCGCTAACTACATTTCCCAGCGGCGCCTGCGCGCGGTGACGTCATAAGCGGCTGCGCCTGGGATTGGTATTTGGTAGTGGCTTAGAAGAACGAGAAGAGGCTGAAATGTGAAATAAAAGAAGATAAAAAGCACAGATTCGATTCTTTTTGCAAATAAACACATAATAACAACAAATAATGTTGTTAAAATGAAAACGATTGAAGACAAAGCTCGATGTCTTCTTTAAATTCAAAAATAATTCTTGACAAAAGTGTATTTGTCAATGCTTTTAATGATCGAATAGAAAGATTTTATTATTTTATAAGTAGATAGATAGCACAGTAGCACTGTACTTGTATAAATATGAAGGAAAGTGCAGCTTAAGCTCTTCCGGCCTCCACATGGTGTTTCACAGGATCGGAAGATTGTGGGTTCAAACCCCTTACCAGTAGGTTCCCCCGAGGTTCCCTTGAGCAAGGTACCGTCCCCGTCACCGCCCCCCGGGCACTTTCAATAGCTGCCCCCTGCTGCACGTGTGTGTATGTAGGGCAGCGGTGGCCTAGAGGTTAGGGAGTTGCCCCGGATCGGAAGTTTGTGGGTTCGATTCCCTCACCGGTTGGTTGCCCTGAGGTACCCTTGAGCAAGGTACCGTCCCCGTCACCGCTCCCCGAAGAAACGAGGACTTCTGATGGACTGGCGACCTGTCCAGGGTGTTTATCCACCGTTCACCTTATCAGCAGTGACCCTGGTTAGGATAAGAGGCTCAGGTGATTTTAAGAAGGATGGATGAAAGGTCAATAAAATAAAAAACATTAAAGTCACTTGAAATTGGAGATTAAAGGCCAAAACCTTGTTCTGTAACTGCTTTTAAAAAAACATCCCTTAGTCTTTTTTGTCACACTGTCAAAAGGCGCAACATTGATGCACCCTTGAAGGTAAAACATGGCCCTTAAAATCCATTTCTGTAACTTAAAAGAGTTTTTTAAAGGTAGACCACAGTCCCTTTACAGGGGAATGATGCATAAGTGGACCGTTTTATAAAATTACAATTTGAAATAGAGTAAAAAGTCAGAAACGATCATGTAGTGAGGACATGTTCCTTAACAGAAGGTACCTTGAAAGTGAAGTGAAAGTGACTATTCTTGTCATTGTGAGAACATGGCACAGCACACAGTGAACCGGAACGAAATTGGACTTCTGCATTTAACCCAGGCACACAAACACACACCCTGTGAAAGCACCCTGGTAACAGTGATGGGGACGGTTCCTTGCTCAAGGGTACCTTAGGGCAACCTACTGGTAAGGGGTTTGAACCCACGATCTTCCGGTCCTGTGGCCGACTCCCTAACCACTAGGCCACGAGTGAGATCCTTCACACTCAGTTATACAAGTGTTGAAATATAGACTGTACGCCGTGATCCCACCTACCAGACGGAGTCCTGATAAACAGTGCGCTGGGTGTTTTGCGGTCCGGTGCTATTTTATGAGCCTCAGACATCGTGATTAAAAGGCGTGCAGGGCTGAGATATGAGCGATGACGAACATATTTGGAAATGATTCAAGAGTTTGCATGACTGTATCGATGAAATATGGACTTTTGGTGAACAGCCCAGTGGAGCTCACATGAATCAGGTGATCTCACATGCTGTAGACAGCTTGCTGTAATAGGCTTCATGTGCTTAGTCTTACCCATAGCAGTGCATTAAGCAATTAAACTAATCCTAATTAACTTAATCACTCTCTTTACTGTGGTCCAGCCTAGGGAATGTCTCGCATGTTCCTTTGAAAGAATAAAACACACATTTTCAATAAATGAATTAATAAAAACCTGCAAAACCAGTCTGATTTCATTGCACTGTTTGATGATGTCGTCACCAAAACAACCCATTTTGCCAGCGCTTTAATTCTCCTCGCTTTCATGGGAGGAGCATTTCAGGCCAGATGGCTTTCAGAGTTCACCACAGAGTGTGCAATAAATCTGTGTGTGTGTGTGTGTGTGTGTGTGTGTGTGTTTGTGACGTTATTACACCGTTCGTATTTATCAAAGGAACATCCTTGACAAATAAACCCCCACACGTGACGAAGAGCCACAGCATCCTCATCTATCATCGATGATTGGCATCTAGAACCTGTTTTGCTCCAGAACTGGGCTTTAGGTTACACACCCTCCACTGTGAAGAAAGGACGATTCAAGCCCTCGTTAGAAAGTACAACTCTTGATCTTATCACCTTGCATGTCACTTTAAGAGTTAAACGAACGAAACCCATAGCTATTAGTGATTCAGCACCGTCAGAGCAAAACCATGTATCTCCACACTAGAGCGAGAGGCACAAAAAACTTTGAATGGTAGTTAATTTATATGTGTGTGTGAAGATTTCACTTCTATATTTTCATAAGTGAAGTGAAAGTAACTATTTGTCGTTGTGAGCGCAGCACACAGTGAAACAAAACCAAATACAAACACTGGGTTTAACCCATGCAGCAGTGATGGGGACGGTACCTTGCTCAAGGGTATCTCAGGGTATATCAGTATATTAGAGGGACAGCTCAGGTTGGAAATCTTGGAGAAAAAGTTAGAGAAGCAAGGTTGCGCTGGTTTAGAAGTGTCCAGAGGAGAGACGAGGATTATATCGGGAGGAGGATGCTGAAGATGGAGCTGCCAGGAAAGAGGAGAAGAGGAAGAACGAAGAGGAGGTTTATGGACGTGGTGAGAGAAGACATGCAGGTGGTCGGTGTGAAAGAGGAAGATGCAGATGACCGGAAGAGATGGAAACGGATGATCCGCTGTGGTGACCCCTAAACGGGAGCAGCCGAAAGAAGAAGAAGAAGAAGAAGATTCTGCCATCTGACCTACTCACTGGATCACTCAGGATCATCCCACAAGATGTGACGGAGACCTCTGCAGTGAATTACTACGAGATCCAGAATTCTATTGACATTGTTATAGCTCTGGCTGTTCTGAGATCAGATCAACCCCAACCCAGTGTTTTGGGCAAGAGCTGGGAAAGCGGAATGGGATTAAGGTGCAGTTGATGAAAGGCAACCTAATCTACCTTGAAGGAGAAGGCCTTCGTAAAGTGACTCAGGAGGGAAAATGGCTCAGCTGAGCTTCAATCATTCAGACGGGCGCTGACTGAGGGTTTACACGTTTATGAATCATCGTGTTACTTTGCCACTGCTTCTATTCTGAGTCCTGACTTTCAAAATCAGCGTTCACGCGTTGATTGTTGGTCTCAGTGTCGTACAGTCATATCTGTCGATGATCTGCACGATTCTGGGGGCGTTATCATCACGTTACAATTTAAGGATAATATTGACACTTTACTGTCGCTGCCATAAACCTGCCGCTCACCGTAATGCACAGCGCACGTCGGGATGTGTGGAAATATAGTCACGTTCACATTTGTCACATTTGCTTACAAATTTTTGTGAGCGTAAATATTTTATTTTTAATTCATTCAAGTGTAATTCATTTATATGGTCTACATAGACACTCATCTGCACACACACACACACACACACACACACACACCGACAACAACAATAATAATAATAATAATAATTTTTATTTATAGAGCTAACACTTTCATACAGTTCAAGGCAGCCCAACCTAAAAACAATAAAATAAAAAAATAAAAATATATACAAAAACTGAAAAAAGTTGAAATAATTAAATTAAAAATATAAAAAATGTAAACATAAAATATATCAATAAAAACAAACAAATATTTAGAACATTTTCTGGATTTGATATGTACGCACACACACACACACACACACACACACCCACACACACACACACACACACATATATGTTTCCATTTTAACATAGTGGTTTGATAATGTGCAAAAGTAAGAGCACCCCGCCCATATCAGATGGAGAGAAAGTTTAATAAAGATGCTCTTCCGGCTGAGAGCTAAAATAGAAAAATGACAAATCTTAAAATATTTCTGGCCCCCTCTGATTGGTCGAGGGGATGGGCACTCTAGCTAATCACAGGGCGGGGCCAGGACCGGGAGGCGGGGCGAGTGCGGGTGGATGGAAAAAAAAAAAAAAAAAAACACACGCAAGTCGCTCGCGCTTCCATTCATCTCGCCCAGAGGGGCCGGAGGGCGCGCGACGGTTCCTCTCCGAGCGCTGAGTTAAAGCGCCGCGCGACGGTTCGAGCCGCCGGGAGCTCCGTTTGATCTCCGTTTGATCTTGCATTCAAAGTGAAACAGATTCGGAAAAAAGAACGCGGTGAATGTCAGCTCGCGCGCGGCCCGTCTGCTCGATCCCAGTGTCCTGAGCTCCTTCTCTCCCCGGAGGAGGACGTTTCCTGCCCTTTTTCACACCCTCGTCGTCTCGCCCGCCGCCCACCGGAGGGGGATCCGCTTGTCCTGGTTGGGGTTCGGGTTCGGTCCTGTCGGGCCGGATGATGCCGCCGCAGATGAGGTTCCGGAGAAGGTCGTTCCTCGGGCTGCTGTTCCTCTTCTCCTTGTCCACCTCGGCGCTCTACTTCATCTACTCCGCCCCCGGAATAGGTGAGTCCTGCACCTGCTTTCGTGTCCCGGATCAGGGGACAGGACTGGTCTTCCTCAAGGTGGGCTTTTGGAGCCAGGCTGCTGAGGCCCGTAGACTGGGCAGGTCCAGTCCACCCCTGTGAAGGACAGGGGTGAAGACATGTGGGACATCACCAGTCCATCTAATTCAGACGTCAGGAGACGCTCCAGTGATCCTCCTGAAATTAAAAAAAATCTTCCTGCAGGTTCTCAGGGGTCCTGGGGGTCCTGTAGAGGGGGGCGATACGGCAGGATCAGAACATCTCGATACCTTCAGAAATGTCCCCCATGTGTCAAGATATTTATGTCATGTTTATTCCTCCGATCAGCTTGATTGGAAGCAGGGCTCCCATTGAAGTCGATTTATTCACTGATCAAAATTTGTTGACTGATCGATCAACTACGAGTCATTTTACAGGACTAGCTGTAATCAGTGGTTGGCATGTAAGAAGTAAAAAGAGGGCGGTTGATTGATATATAGATTATTTCCCGATCGTTGTTATTATTCGTCGATCAGCCTGGACGATTGATTTCCAAAAATGAAATCGATCAGTTCAGTTCATTTAATTCAGACAACGAAATGTTTGCGACTGTATAACGGAGGACAAAACAAACTAGGAAGGTTTACACATTAGATTTACACTTTTGCTTCATTCATCCCGTTAGGGGACGCCACAGCGGATCATCCGTCTCCGCTCCTTCCTGTCCTCTGCATCTTCCTCTTTCACACCTGCGTGTCCTCTCTCAACACTTCCATAAACCTCCCCTTTGTCCTTCCTCTCCTGCTCTGGCCAGGCAACTCCGTCCTCAGCTTCCTCCAGGAATACTCCTCGTCTCTCCTGATGCCCAAACTAGAGTTTCACTTCTGCTTCACTTCTTTGTCTCCAAACCGTCCAACCTGCGCTGTCCCATGCTCATTCCTAATCCTGTCCATCCTCCCAACGCAAACCCCAGTATCTTTAACTCCAGCTCCACCCCCTGTGTTTATTCATAATATTGATTAAACGGGGCGTCCTAGAAGGAAGCTGTGGGACAGGGGTGACCTGGTTTTCAGGGACTAGACCCCATGATTGGAGGGTTGTGGGTTCGAATCTCTGAGCAGTAGGTTACATTGAGGTGCCCTTGAGATGCCCTCCACAGCTCTAGTGTGATCAGGTGATGCTGCAAAGCAATAGCATTTTGAAGATGATAGAAATAAAGAGCTAGAATTTTTCTAATCCAGGTTACAATTTCTGCACATTTTTAATGATTTCTTTTAATCAACATCACATGACACATCACATGACACATTGTCACCTTCTTTCTTTTTGGGGCAGCGGTGGCCTAGTGGTTAGGGAGTCGCCCCCACATCGGAAGATCCCTCACCACTAGGTTGCCCTGAGGTACCCTTGACCAAGGTACCGTCCCCGTCACTGCTCCCCGGGCGCTTTCAATAGCTGCCCACTGCTGCACGGTGTTTGTGTGCATGGGTTAAAAGCAGAGGTCCAATTTCGTTGTGGTTCACGTGTGCTGCGCTGTGACCTCGCAATGACAAGGTGTCGCTTTCACTTTCGCTTTCGTATATATTTCGGTCGATATTTCCCCCCAGATCTTTCAGCCCTTCCACAGACACTACGCTGCTGTTTGACTCAGCACGTCTTAAATGGGGTTTGGTGTCTTAAATGGGGGTTAAAAGCTGACTCATGCCTTTTGCTAGTGCTGTGGAAATCAATGCCTATGATATAATTTTTCCTGTTTATTGATTGGTGCGTCTCGTTCCTTCTTGCTTCTCAGGTGTTCATTGATCGTCATGTATTTTTTGATGCTCAAACATTAACGTATTCCATCACCGACGGTGAGCAAAACAAGCGCTGGTGAGAACAAACCCATTAAGCACCGAGCGATCATTCCTCCTGGACCGATCAGCGGATTCAGGCTGATGTTTTCCAGGTTGGAAAAAGTTGACCGAGGCCCTTCTTCATGTGTTGTTTCCTGTATTAAATGTGACTAAGGTTCTCAGAGAGCTTGCTGTCAGCACATTTCAGTCGCTGAAGTCATTAATTTTATTGCCTGTAATCGTCCTCGTTGTGTTTTCTTCCATGAAGACATTCTGTTATCGGCTGTTAATAATTGAATAGAGGACAGTTCAGCTGCTGCCTCGCAGATATTGGCAGAAGGTTCCGGATGGAGCCGGCATTTGGGTAATTAAAGAAATCTTCATTGAGTGACCTCCTTTCACAAGTTCTTCAGTTGGTGGAACCTGCACGGACATGAGGTGCGTTGTACTGTAAAAGTCACCCGTGCACAGTCTACACGGGTTCGTCCTCGAGTGGGACGGCCCGGTGGGTAGCCTTACAGCGGGGAGTTCCTGGGGTTAATTCCCAGGTGGGACGGTCCAGGTCCTTTCTGTGTGGAGCGTGCATGTTCTCCTCGTGCAGATTTCCTCCTGGAGATTTGGTTTCCTCCCACCATCAAGTGGACTGGAGATGCCAGTCGAGGTGTGTGTGAGTGTGTGTATGTCTGCCCCGTAATGGACTGGCAACCGGTCCAGTGTGTTCCCGATCCTGAATGTTCCCAAAGTACGGGATGTGGGTCCAAGCTAAATGTGCTGAAACCTCAGGACTCCAATCGCCGTCAAGTGTCCTTGAATCACGGGATTCTGATCAAGGTTAAACTGGAGTCACTGGAATTCCAAGCGTGTCTTGAGCAACAGAGACGTCCGCTGTAGTTACAGCACGCTACACATGAGATATGGGAACTTCTCCAGATATCAGCCATCTGTAAACCACACAAGATGATGTGGTGGAAGATGCCACTGAATGGTAACCTCACCAGTCGAACACTCAAAACTCTGCTAACAGGAGATATGACTTGATTTGCATCTCACACAGGCAACAGTTTTTCAAACAAAAGGAAGTTTTCAGATTGAAAAAATGATAATATGCATTTTATACACACATGAAATCATGTTTAATGAATTTGCTGGCAGCCGTTCTCAGCCAGATGCTTCTAGATGCACTATGGTTGGTCTCCACAGATTAGATCCAGTCCTGCATTGCAGTCTGTAACGAATGGCCCACTGCTGTGATTTGATGGCGTTCAGCGACAGTAGCAGTAAACAGGGGGTTAATGGGCAGCGGTGGCCCAGTGTTTCAAAACTAGGGTCATGGGTTCGAGTCCCAGACTAGTAGGTTACCCTGAGGTTCCTTTGGGATACCGTCCCCATCCGTGTTGCCCCAGTGCTGGAAGCTTTGCGTGCCCAAATGTCAGTAATAGCGCTGGTTGGACAAAGAATCGTATTTATATTTCGAAATCGCAACATAGCGGCTTCAGTTTAAGAGCTGCAGATTGAACTATATCCCACATGGATGGACGGACAGCGATCAAAATCACATTTAAAGAGTAACGGAAATCCTGCTTTCAAACCAAATCATTTCAGTGTCGTCGGTACTTGAATGCACGGTTTGCTCTACTTTGCTTTTGCAAGTGCAATAATGAGGCAGGGAGAGTCAGCCAGCAGTTACCAGCCATAACCAAAGATCTGAGCGTTAAAGTGAAAAGCAAAAGCATCACAAACCACAGCTGCAAGGCAGTCGCAAAGCACAGGCGTTCCTCTTCTTACACAGCAGCCCGTCTCTCCCAGCTCTAAATATCACTGAACTCAGAGGCGCGGCCAGGGATTGATATTTTCAGAGAGCAAATGGAGTCAGAAAATTGGCCGTGTTTCGTGAACCCTGCACTATTTTAATCATCATCCGTTAGATCATGTGGTCCAAACGTGCATCCAGACGAGTCCTGCGATCGGTTTTACAGCACCCAGTAAAAATGTTCCGTCTGTGAGAGGCTTTGTTTTTATATATCAGACGTCCATTTGGTCGGTAAGCGCAGTCGTGTGCAAAAATATCGACGTATTTGGCAAAATTGAATGCGACGGACGTGCAAAATGCAATAAATCCCCAAAAAAAAACACAAAATGCGTTTTTTTAAATGCTGTCATTGATTCATTATAACATTTTATAACATGGTATTGCAGCTTTAGCGTAATGGAAGGAACCAAGTGTAATATCACTTGTCACTTTGCTGCAAAGGCCAACCTTGATGTGTTCGTTCTTGCCGGCAACGAGCTGTGATTGTGCAAGAAGACCGGCTCTCTTTAACGGCGCCGCAGTGGTTTACACGCCAAACCTTGAGCGACTTTACACCCGGACTTTTCACACCAGAGCAGGTCGAAGCGAAAAAGGCTGCACAGCAGAAATAATCGGGAGCTCCCAGCTTAAGTGTGAAGTCCAGGGTTTGGCGCGCGAGTCCGAATGTTCCCGAGGCAGCCCGAGAACGGACGGCAGGCGAGAGCGGGCAGCGCTGCGGAGTTGAAAGTGCTTTTGTTGGCTGATGAATAAAGTCCCAGCGTCAGGCTTTTAGTCACGTCTGGCTGAGAGTGACACTGGGAAGTCACACTCTTTTTTTGCGGGCAACCTTTTTCTGTTTTTCTCAGCACTGCGGGTTCTTTGCTCGGTGGTGGATGAAGATGGTAAACCTGACAGCAAAGAGGAAACGTCTGTAAATGATTTTCATTTCACGAGCGGGGGATGAACGCAGCTTCTTGAGCGTTTGCATCAAAGCTTACAGGTCTCATGAAAGATGGCAGTGAGGACGCCGGCGCACGGAAGCGTGCACGACTGAATCGCGCTCATCGTTTCCACGTGTGAGAAATGCATGATCGCGAAGGATAAGATCGTGCTGCTGAGTGGGGTTTTATTCCCATGGAGATGGGAATAAAAGCACTTGTTTGAATTCAAGCAAATTCAGTGTAGGGCTGTACAGTGTGCATGGTTGCTCGTATGTAAATAAAGATTGTGGATTTTGAACCCTTTTCTTTAGTGTGTATCACTAAAGCACTGCTGTGCCACTCTAAGGGCACATGTGAAACAAAAAGTGAAAGTGACTATTTGCCATAATGAAACTGCACACGCTGAACCACAACAACCCGCTTCCTCTGTATTAAACACACACACCGGGCTGCAGTGTGCTGGGGAGTAGTGTTGGGGACGGTACCTTGCTCAAGGGTACCTCAGGACAACCTACTTGTCTGAGATTTGCACCCAGGACTTTCCGATCCAGGGACTGGTTCCTAAACCCGCTGCATGGTGTGATGAACTAATATCAATTATTCACTTAAAACGTTTCAAACCGAGACACATCACATGAATCCGGCCTGATTTTTGTGAATCACATCTGTAGTTACAGTTGTTGAGTTAGTTTTTTACAAATTCTAGCCAATAATGTCTTGAAAAATCATGTCCGAAGGTTCCGTATTAAGAGAAAAGCTATGATGTCGTAAGATGTGGGTTTCGTCCCTTTTTCATTTATTATTTATTGATAATCATCTTCGTCATTTTTTGGTATAGCGACGAAGGTTGTGTTATTTTAATCTATAATATTTCAACATTTAAAAATATATTTTGCAATATTTTTTCAATTATTCTGATTTAACATTATTATTGGCTTTAATGAAATTGAACTTGAATAAAAGTGAAAGTGACAACCCTTGTCATTGCGAGGTCACAGCACAGCACACGGTGAACCACAATGAAATTGGACCACTGGATTTAACCCATGCACTCAAACACCGTGCAGCTATTGAAAGCGCCCGGGGAGCAGTGACGGGGACGGTACCTTGCTCAAGGGTACCTCAGGGCAACCTACTGGTGAGGGAATCGAACCCACAATCTTCTGATGCGGGGGGGGGCAACTCCCTCATCAGTAGGCCACCGCTGCCCCTGATTAATGTTACTGATGAACCTTTTTTCATGCTAACATAAATGGAGGATTATGCCCAGTCTGGCAACCCAGAGAAAGCAACATTTTTAACCTCAAGATTATAATTTTTTTAATGAACGGGGTTTTTTAACTGGATTCTGAATTCTTGCAGTCTGGAAGAAAAGGAATAAGAATGTCCGATGATGTTAAAAGTGATTTTTTATGCGTCGGATCGGTGTTCTGTATCCGTTTTTGGAGTGTTTTATCAAATCGAATGTCATTGAGCGATCGTCGAACCGGCTGCGTGTTCCTAATCATTAATGTAGAACTGAAGGCCGATAAGAACAGACCGTGTTCCGTTAAACCCTTTTGCACATGTTCCTTCCGCTCAGTCCACCTAGTTGATAACTTATTAATGAGCCGAGGTCTGGTTAGGACCTATTTTCTCCGTCGCCTCCCCGCGCCGGCTCCCTTTATGCTTTGATGGAGCAGAAAGGCATCGTTAGAACTCCACGCGAGGACCAGCAGCGCGGCTGTATTAATTATAAATGCTCCTCGCTGAGCAGCAGAAGGACAGAAGGTGCCTTTGAGTGGGTTTGAATGGATTTGTGTTACGGTTCCAGCGGGACGTGGAAGTAGAAGGACACTTCCGGCGGAGTAATTTATTTCGAAAACACAAGCAGGCAGTGCAGTCGCTGGAGCCGGGGGATGACATCACTTGTGTAGCGGAGTGTTCCCCTTTGGCAATAATAGCTGAAGAAACCACATGAGACACATACACAAATCCCATCCCCCCTTGACCCTAAGTGATATTAGCTGCATCCAAAGAGACAGAGGAGAGGTGGAAAAACAGTAGCATATAGTCATGCAGTGTGTGTGTGTGTGTGTGTGTGTGATGTGGGTTGCTGTTGAAGCTCAGCAGAGCAAATGTCCTACATACAAGCAGGGCCTAGGAGAACCCAGGTGCCTCTGTCTGTCCCCTGAGCATTTTGTTTGCCAGTTGGAAAGTGAGCGAGCGAGAGTGAGAAAGAGATCTGATGATTAACGCCGGACTTGCTGACTTGCTTCTCGGCAGCGCTGAAGAAGTGGGCCAGATCTCGTTGGATCGCCTTCTGAAGCCACAACCGTCTCCCGCACCGTCCATTATGGGAGGCACGTGAGAAGAAGAGGAAGTACAGGCCCGCACGGCGATAATTGCTGATAAAGTGTCCCTTTCTCATGGCTCAGTCGCTTCAGTGCAAAGGTTTACCAGCTCCAAAGGGCAACTGTTTGCACTAGAGGTGTAAATACCTGCCAATCCAAACACTTTTGATTACTTGGGTTTGGATCTGTTTGTAGAAATGGATGAATTAGAGTAGGGACGGCCTGATCTCCCATTTTCCCTTGGCTCCTTTTTTGATATATGTACCATTCCCATTCGTATAGTTTTTGAGGGCAGCTAGCGTTTAGGGACTAGGCCCCAGGATCAGAAGGTCGTGGGTTCTTATCTCAGATCAGTAGGTTGCCCAGAGTTACCCCTGAGCAAGTTACCATCCCCATCACTGCTCCCCGGGCGGTGGATATGGCTGCACCTTTCTGCATGGGTGAAAAGCAGAGGAAGCGTTTTGTTCGTTTCTCTCCGTGCCGCGCTTCTCAATCACGGCGCAATCATCACTTTCACTTTCACTTTGTGCCACTTTAGGTGCTACCGTTTTGTCCCGCGGTCATCCTCGTTTTTTGGGATCACGCACACTTTTTAGATATCTGAAAGCCTCCCTTTCACTCCGGTAATCACCTGTCACAGATCACTCCTGTCACTCTTCTCCACCCATTCCAGCCAGCCTGCGCGCTCTTCTTCACCTCTCTTCCACACTCGCCGTTACTCTGGACTGTGTTTAGACCCCTCCAGTTTCACCACCTCTACGCCCTGCATCCTAACCGCTCCACCGTCCTCCCTTTCATTCACACTCATGTATTCTGTCTTTGTCACTTTCATTCCTCTCCTCTCTAGAGCAGATCTCCATCTCTCCAGGTTCTCCTCAAGCTGCTCCCTACTCTCACTCCAGATCACAATGTCATCTGTAGACAGCATCGTCCACGGAGACTCCTGTCCAATCCTGTGCATCCACTGCAAGTACCGAAACGAGTACGACAGCGGTATCAGTGCTCTAGTTTAGAGCAGCAGCTCTCAGTCCCCACAGAACCATGCTGGCTGTTCTCCGCTCGTCCGGTGTGTGAGTGGATGAAGTACGAATCAGTCAGCCACATCATTTAAGCCACTGACACCTTGGATATCCTCTCCAGCATGGGAGCAAGTGAACAGCCAGTTCTTGAATTTCTGTGAAGGAAACAGGAAATGAGCCAGCATGAGGATGTGAGCCTCTGTCACAAAAGCCATGGAAGAGTACAGTAAGGAAGAAAACGTGGTTCAAGTGAGAACAACCGGGGAAGGGTCATGTCTCACTGCCCCCAACACTGCTCCCCGGGAGCTGGAAGTATGGCCGTGCTCCCTTTGACTGCGATTGGTTAAACGCAGAGGAGCAATTTATCGTGATTCGCTGCGCTGTGTCAATGTACGCGATGTAAAGCAGTCACTTTCACTTTCACTTTCAACCCGTGAAACATGACCCGATTCGGGCTCTTCTCCGTGCCTTGACGGAGATCTTTTTACACATTCGAAGACAATAGATGTTGGAAGGACGGATTTGGATGAGTGGAAACGTCACAGCGAATGAACAAATTGTGTTTCTGAGGAACTGCTAAGAGTGCCTGACGGAGAACAGCATCCACTCTTCCAACCTCGCTGGGCTGACGTGTCTCTCGTGCTCAAAGCGCAACACACTTCAGGTGAAGCAAACAAAGAAGGGGAAGGATTAGCTGTGACCCAACACTGTCCTGGCATCATTCACGGTTTTAGTGAATCACACTTCCAGCTAACATTAAAGGAAGAGAGAGAGAGAGTGTGCAAGAAATTGTGCCTGCAAGAAAGAAGGATAGACTGAAAGAGGTAGAGAGAGGAAGTCGGACCCAAGTCTCAGACCTCAAGGAGACATTGTGCAGTTTTAACAAAACTGAAGCTCTTCTTCTTCTTCTTCTTCTTCTTCTAGGGGTCACCACAACAGATCACTTGTCACCCTTTCTCCCTGTCCTCTGCATCTTCCACCTTCCAACCAACTGCTGCCGTGTCCCCTCACCATATCCATAAACCTCCTCTTTATCCTTCCTCTTTTCCTCTTGCCAGGCAGCTCCATCCTCAACTTTCTTCTCCTGATATAATCCTCGTTTCTCCTCTGGAAATGTCCAAACCAACTTCTCTAACTTTGTCTCCAAAATGGCCAACCTGAGCTGTCCCAGGTATGAGTGAGCTGCTCCCTACTCTCCCTACAGATCACAACATCATCAGCAAACATCATCGTCCACGGGGACTCCTGTCTGACCTCATCCGTCAACCTGCCCATTACTATTGCAAACAAGAAAGGGCTCAGCGCTGATCCCTGATGTAATCCAACCGCTGCCTTAAATTAAAGTGACTATTCTTGTCATTGTGAAACACAGCACAACACACAGCGAACCACAACAAAATTACACCTCTGCATTTTACCCATTCACTCCACACACGTGCAGCAGGGCCAGCAATTGAAATCATCCAGGGAGCAGTGAGGGGGATGGTACCTTGCTCAAGGGTACCTCAGGGCAACCTATTGGTCTGGGATTCGAACCCATGACCTTCTGATCCTGGGGCCAACTTCCTAACCACTAGGCCACCACTGCCCCTTCATCCGTCACTCCTACTGAAGACCTCTGCACTGTCACACTGCCCTGTACCACTCTGAAATACTCCTCTACCACGTTTTCCAGAGTTAAATTCATTTACTTTAACTGGTTTTAGCAGACACTGTTATCCAGTGCAACCTGCATCAGTGCATTGTATCCAGGTCAACTGTCGATCGGCTATTTTGCAGCTAAGAAACACAAAATCTCAGTCACTGAACAAGTGAAAGAAGTAAATGTCTCAGCAATACGCTTCTAAAACTAGTTCATTAGAGCCTGAAGTGTGTTTTGTGGTTGGAAAAAAGATGAAGGGCTTGTTAAGAACCCAGTCTTCTAGGTGTTCCTTGAAGAGGTGGTTCTTCAGAAGACACTTAAAGACATAAAGGACTCAGGACGCAGTTCTGACCACAACAGGAAGTACATTTCACCACTAATGAGCCAGGCCTGAGTCTTTTTTTGAAGAGTGAAGGTTCAAGGCGAGCAGTGCTCATGACCCTGTGGGGACCGGAAGAGACATGTGGTTCGTTTATACCCAATGCATTTCAAAGAACCATCACATGAAAACATTTCATTTCCATCACCGAAATGAAAAAAGCTTTAGGAATATGTACAACAAGGTCTTAAAACAGTCCTAATAAGGAAACTCGGAGAACGTTTCTGTGATGTCACAAAACTCATTCAGTTGCAGGACCTGCGTATTTGGATCGCAGTTGTGTCTATTAATATAGACATTTCAGCCTGTGCTGCTTTCTAAGTAAAGCCCAGTCAGAGCAGAAGACATTTGCATATGTTAGCTTCAGAGGGGACTAACGATTAAAAATTGATGGGAAAATGATACTTTACAAATGACTCAGGTCTGGTTTTAGTATGTAGTCCCACACAAATGCAGATCAGTGCTCACACCAACACACATGATGTCAACATCCGTCATACTTTCTCACCGACGGCAGCCAGACTCATGCAGGGTGTGTGATAGTTGTGCTTTACGCAGAAGGCATGGTGGCTAGACCACAACTTTAGTTCTGTAGGAACAGAAACGTTGATACAAATGTTTTCCCACTGTGTAAACTTACTCTGATGCCGAGTGGAGGGTCACGTACGTGGGCTGATTTTAGGGACACGTCTTACGAGAGCTGTGTTTTGCGGTTTAGATGCCGATCCAACTTGCAAAATATCAGGGGGCAGCTGTTTACAGTGATGGGGACGGTACCTTGCTCAAGGGCACCCCAGGGCAACCTACTGGTCCAGGATTCGAACCGGAGACCTTCCGATCCCGGGACCTAGTCCGTAAACATAAAAATCAGGGGCTTAATGTTAATGGTGAATACGTTAATAACCGTTAATGGTGTTGATATTGATATCCCAGTTTGTGCTGGGATTTATTCTCAGTTTTCCAGTGTCACCCTCAAATTTGGGGATGGTTTGCCCTAATAATAAAGTGCGTGAACTGTGATTACATTTACTCAAGTCCAAAAAAGACTTCTGGGTGAAAAATGGGCCTGGGTGGGAAAAAGAATCCGATTGCAATGAGATATTTTGCCCGAAGTCAAACGTTCAACAGGCTTCGATTCATGCTCGAGTGATTAAAATAATCTCCCTTGTTAAATTACTGTCTTGACTACACTGTAATAAACAGAGTAAACCCACAGTCCTGATATAAATGCAGCATTTCCAGGGGAGTCCGGAGTAAACTGCATTTACGGGTGTTAGCTTGTGATTTTATTTCAGTCCAGATAGGCCATGTGGGTGCTTTTCTCCCTCCTGCTGATTACTCTGATCATTTTAGTTCTGAGCGGATACACATCTCTGTGATTTTCCAAGCAGATGTTTCACCAGGCTGGGAAAAAAACCTCTTTTGAACGCTTCCAGAATTGCACGCGGTGGCTGTAGTGGAAATCTCCGTCAGCACGGTCCAGGTGGTGCTTTCTCTCCATCCTCTCAGGAGCGGGAATGTTGGAAAACTAGAAATAGGGGCTTATATTGAGATAAACACAGGTATAAAAGCCTATGTGGTGTTGGATCTATGCTTCCATGTTTGTATTTACTCTTATTCTTAGTCTTTAACCCGTAATATTTTAATTTTATGGCGCAGGCGGCAGAGAGAATCAGCATTTCGGACCCTCTGTGTGTCCAGAACGGATCAAGTTGGACTAAATATAATGGAATTAAAAAGAACGTCCTGTCCTCAGACGTCCCGTCTGATCTGCTCCCCGTTTCCTTGGCATTTTCACAAAAGAAGGTCAAGTGTCATTTTCTCTTCCCTCGTTTACATGATCATTTGCAAATAAGAGAGCTATGGTGTGCCTTACTTTTGCATCATCATTTGTTTACTGGGAACGAAGAGCCGGACGGGAGGAGCAGATAACGATCGGCTCGCCGCTGCGAAAAGCTCACTGCGACGTCTACCTCTCACTTTATCCCTGTTCTCTTCTCAGAGGTTCCAACATCATCAGGCGTTGGTTCTCCAAACCAAATCAGCCTAAATCAACAGCATCGACCCGGAGCGACAGGCTCCTGTTACTAAGTGCGAGAACCTTTCAAATCATGTTAATGATGGATCGTTGCTCCTTCCCGGCAGGCATCCTACGGATCGATGTGCCATAGTGACGGCGTACCTTTGAATCCACTTATCTCGGCACATTCAGAGAACCTCGCCCTCCTGCTAAAGGTTCAAGGACAGCCACGTGACGCGCTAACAGTGGAATTCGGTTCCAGATCGAGTGGGGCGGGTGCCCACTCCCTTTGGCAGCAGAAATCCTCTTAGCTTCTCCCCCTTACGTCTGCCACATGATTTAAAGGGTCCCTAATCTATTACGGCATGCTGGACTCGATAACCGGAACCTCGTTTGTTATAGCCGAGTCGATACAGCAAACAGCGGCGCCTTATCTTTTGTCCTGAGAGAGAAATCGTGTTTTGTCTAATCTTACAGCGAAGCCTTAAACCGGTCCCCTGTCTCCACCCCATGTCCATGCTAGGAAGATCTGGTGAGGGAAGAGGTCGTTACTCCCATTCATGGCCTGCACTATTCAGTAACATGGTCACTGACGGATGGAGGGAGGGGTAGAAGAGGATGACTCTGAGTAGAGGTTGCTACGGAGACCCATTTGCTCACAATACGTTCCACTACCTTTCCAGTCATCATTTTGCTTTACTAAACTAGACCCATACAGCACTGTTTCTTAGTCCTGCTCTTGGGGACCCAGCAATCTGTCAACTGGCCCCTCCCCCAAACCTTGTACAAGTGAAAGTGAAAGTGACTGTTTGCGATTGTGAATATACGGCACACAGTGAACCACAGCAAAACACTTCTTCTGTATTTCACCCATACACACTGCGTAGCAGGAGGCAGCTATTTAAAGCACCGGGGAGCAGTGATGGGGACGGTACATTGCTCAAAGGTAGCTCAGGGCAACCTACTGGTCTGGGATGCAAACCCACAACCTTCTGATCCTGGGTCCATTGCCCAGATCAGGAGCTGGTAGAGGGATATGATGGAGGGCTGTGGGTGCCCGGGTGCTGAATTAAGAGAGACTGAGAATACCCAGTGCACCCCTGCCGTCCCCCAGTACACAACGCAACAGAGTAATCAGGAAATACCTTTCATCCAAATCGCCATTTGTGTTGAAGATTAACCTCCAAGCGTTGTACAAAATTGCTGAACCACTTTTTCAGTGCATAATGAACTCATTTTGAAGGCCCAAGGATCCTCAACTCCAGCTGCTGTGTGTGATTCACCATCTACACGAGTCCTGCGAGGTCCTGACTGAATGGATTCAGAAAAGAAAAGTGAAGTGGAGTGAAGTGAAAGTGTGTATTAGTCATTGCGAAACACATAGTGAACCACAATGAAATACCACCTTTGCTTTTCCCGTTTTGCACAAGGTAGTGTACCCGTCACTGCTTCCTGCTGCTGTGTGGCGTATGTGGGTGAAAAGCGGCGTTTGAATTTCGACGCGTTTCACTTTGTGCTGTGTTTCACAATGACTTAAGTCACTTTCACTTATTTTCCAACGTAGGGAACAGCGTTTCTGATTTTCCACAGTAAAGAACGTTGGTCAGTTCCTTCACACGTTCCTTTAAGCGACCCAGAAAAGAGGAGAGAAAAGAAAGCCGCCATTAGGTTGTCCTGTTGTACCCTTGAGCGAGGTACCGTCCCCATCGCTGCTCCCCGGGCGCTTTCAGTAGCTGCCCTGCTGCACGGTGTGTGTGGGTGAACTGCAGAGGAAGGTGGCCTAATGTTTAAGGAGTCGGCCCCGGGATCAGAAGGTGGAGTGTTCGAATCCCAGACCAGTAGGCTGCCCTGAGCTACCCTTGAGCAAGGTACCGTCCCCATCACTGCTCCCTGGGCTCTTCAAATAGCTTTAAATGTGCGGGTAGGAGAAATACAGAGGAAGCTGGTTGTGTCTCACTGTGTGCCGGGCCGTGTTGCGCAATGGCAGTTAGTCACTTTCACTTATTTGCCATGGAAACATTATGCATTTTTAAACGTGTTGCTTAACAGCGAGTCCTTTTCTTTCACTTCACAATATGCACATTTATATGAATGAGAGAGAAGTTACATCTCAGAATGCAGATAAATCACATCTATCGAAGACATTTTAAGAGATTTTTAGATTGAGATTGAGATTTTAGTCCTCTGTTAGGATGGTGAGATGACGTCCTGGAGACATTCTCAGGCTGGACAGATATTTCTCTACCATGTTGGAGAGCAGAGCTTCAGGAATGGCCTCCACTATGTGTTTTCATCGCATTATGCTAATCATAATCAGAATGAAAAAAAGATGTTTGGGCTACAAAGTGAGTGAAGTCTCCAGCTTTGGTCTTAAGCTTGCAGGCAGTTCTCCTCCAACAGCGCCGGCCAGGCGACTGTGGGCGGAGCTTGTTGCATACTTTATAGGATTTTGCTCAAGCAGGGCTGTAAGTTGGTGTTTAACCGGCATTGTTTCTTCAGCAGCTTTCGTTAGATCCAGCATTTCTTCCGCAATAAAACTTTAGGGCTTGATAAAAGACAAAGGAACGGGGGGATTTTATTGCAGCCAGACGTTTACGCCTCACTGGAAGGTCAATGCTGCTCCGTCTAATGAATCTCACAAGCCCAGATTTCACCCAGAAAGTTTGCGCTCACACTTTTAGGTGTAGGATGGCCACATTCGCGTCCCCAGGGGACGGAACCTGAACCTCCCACTATGCAGAGGTCGATCGTCCGCTTGCCTTCCAGTGGACTTGGAGACGGCAGCAATGATCGGGCTTTTGAAAGCACTCAAATCCGTCAGTAAATCTTAAAAATCGACCAATATTTTAGTTCTTGAAAGACTGTCAGACCTAAGAAATGGTTAAAATTGTTGAAATAAAGAAAAGTAATAACTAAAGTTAGAGCAAATAAACCATGAACGGTAGCAATGATAGTAACGATGAATCAGTAACGATAAAAACTCACCTTTTATGGGTTTCTGGGGTAAATTTTAGTTCTAAAAGCAGAGATTCAAAGCTCACGGCTCGGTCTTGTGAGTGTTTTATTGAAAGGAAAGTTACAGGCGGAGGCGCTACTGACCTTTGACCCTGAGAACATAATAAACCCAAGTTAACTGATGACATGAAGGAAGGATGACATGGATGATTAGAACGGGTGTCCTTGTGATTAGGACAGCTCTGATAGGCCGTCCATTAGTACATGGTATCAGACGTTCTTACTCTCAGTGGAAGAGAGGGGAAGAAGAGAGGCTGGCTGGACTGATCTGTAACAGACGGGGACCGACAAGAGTAGAAGGGTAGGTTTACAGGACGGTAGTGAGACCAGCTATGCAGTACGGGTTGGAGATGAAAAGATGTTAAAAGATGTTAAGAGTTAAAGAAGCTGAGAATTGCGTTGGAAGTAATGAGGACAGGATTATTGAGGGACAGCTCAGGTGGGACGATGCAAGAGGAGAAGAGGAAGACCAGAGAGGAGGTTTATGAACATGAGAGAGGACATGCAGGTGTGAAAGAGGAAGATGCAGAGGACCGGAGGAAATGGAGACGGATGATCCACTGTGGCCACTGCTAAAGGGAGCAGCTGAAAAATGAAAACATTGATCGTTAGACATGAGTTTATTAGAGGGACAGCTCAGGCTGGACGGTTTGGACGCATGCAGAGCAGAGACGAGGCGCTTCTGTGAATTAAAAATTTGCATAATTGCATAAAATATGTTTCAAAATACAGAAATGCTGTTGTGGCCTGCCTGGCGTTCTTTAAACGATACTTTTTTGTCCGTTACACCTTATCAGATGTACAGATATTGTGAAATTGCACATCATCGTGCATCGCAAGATTATATTTTTGCCGTTTCACCTACGAGTGCTGTCAGGTTCAAACATTTTCTGTGCTAGTTCGACCCAAAATCATCAGCAGACCTAAAAGCAACCAACCAAATATGAGCTAAGAGGACAAAATGCAGGATATTTTTCACTGGACTGTCCTCTGAAGGAGCGTCCGCTTACGGGCTGCACAGTCGATATCGAAATATTAGTCACAGAAAGCCTCAATATGCAAATGAGCCAATTAACCAATTAAAAAATAATACATCCATTAGACTTAGCCTGTTTTTCAGTAATATGCCAGTGATCTGCTTTCTGATTGGCTGCTTTTTATTAAAGCTCTTTGAAAAAGACTGGGCAGAAACATCCTTAGGAGGGAGCAGGTTCATGCGTTGCCTTTGTGACATCACAAAATATCAGCTGATCATTATCAAAATATCGCTTTCTGCGACTGTGACATCGCAGAAGGCCTCAATATGCAAATGGGCCAATTAACCAATTAAAGGTTGCCCAGCTCTCGGTGGATCCATTAGAATTCTCCTGGTTTTTTTTTTGTAACCGTGCTGATATGCCAGCAATCTGCTTGCTGATTGGCTGCATTTTATCATAGCTCATTAAAAAAAAAAAAAAGAGGGGTAGAAACAACCTTAGGTAGACGTAGTTAAAACAGTTGCTTTTGTGACATCACAAAAGCAACTGGCTTCAAAATGGGACGGTATGGATGGGACAGTGAACGTTTAGCAATATTTGCATATTATATCATATTAATCCCTGAAGAGATGATCGTTGGGGCACTTTAATATTAAAAGGCAGCATGTGGCATCGTGATACTGATGTTTTCCCCGCATCGTGCAGCCCTCCTGCTCGTTAATGCTCAGCACGGACTGCACTTATCTTGATCGCGCTCAGAGGAAACACATTTATAGCTCACCCCGAGCTG
>CM029385.1:22225427-22310427 GCA_017165825.1 Hepsetus odoe | reverse complement strand
TGTGTGTGTGTGTGTGTGTGTGTGTGTGTGTGTGTGTGTGTGTGCATTTATAATAAAATGACATCACCAAAATCACCAAATAAAATGCAATCACCTAAAGTTTTCACTTTTAAGGTTATTATTATGGAGATACAAGGTTTTGTTCAGACATACAGTAGAAAGTTTACAGTATAAATAATACCCATACACTTATTTTCAGCTGAATGGGATCAACAAGACTGACTCAGCAGTTCATGGAAGCGTTTTGCTGTTGCTTTAAATCAACAGCGTCCAGCGACAGACGTGAAGGACGGAGAGCTTTTAAGGTTTTTAAGGCGTAGAAAATCTTTAAAGTTTTAAAAATAAACACCAGGAAAGGCATCAGGCTGGAGGACAACTAGATTGATTGATTCAGTGGACATCTTGGTCAGGGTCAATGACTTGCAGCACACATATGAAACACTCATAGGGTCACGCCTGCCCCTCCTGCTTTTGGTTAAACAGATCTGACCCTGTAATCCAGCTCGTCTGATGTGAACTGTGGGCTTTGGCATCACTGAGAGAACACACTGCTTCCTGTTTAGCAGTGTGGACGCAACATGGATCCGGATTTTAGGCTAAATGTGCTCAAGCGGCAGAATTCCGATCATGGTTAAATGTGCCCGAACAACAGGAATTCTGATCGAGGTTAGAGGGTGTAGGCCCCAGGATCGGAAAATCATGGGCTCAGAATAGAATCCAGGACCAGTAGGTTGCCCTGACGTAGCCATGAGCAAGGTACCGTCCCCATCACCGCTCTCTGGGCGCTGGATATGGCTGCCCTCTGCTGCACGGTGTGTATGGGTGATATATTTGGATGCATTTCGTTCTGTTTCACAATGACAATTAGTCACTTTCGCTTTGACCAGCCACAGAATTCCCATCTCTACTAGATGTGCTCGATTCTGAGCGCGTCCAAGAGTCACAGAATTGCCAGAATTCCCAACGTGCCTAAATCATAGAATTCCAATCTCTGTTAAGTCTTGGAATTTCTATCAGGTCAGAGGGTTCGAAACGTGGGATTGGGTCTTGACACTTTTAGATGTGCCCGAGCCACAGATTCTGAACGCGGTTGAATGTGTTCGAGCCGTGGGCTTTCCACTGAAGCTTGAGCCCTGGATGGGATGGGATTGATCCTTGGGAAACATGGGATGGGGCACTAGATTCTGATCCAGTTTAAATGTGCCTAGGACACAGGACTCCCATCACCTTCAAATATCCCTAAACCAAGGGACTCCCATCCCTGTCCCTGAGCAACGGTCACAGGATTCCCAACACTTTTATTTGTTCTTGAGCCAAAAAAATTCCCATCACTTTCACTTTGGACACACAGCAGGGCTTCTGTAGCAACAGAGGGTTGCTATGGTTACAGTGATGCAGCATCCGGCTGATGCGCTGCAAGGGGCCGATCCGAATGGAGCACCGTTAGCGCAGGCTAGTTAGCGTAAAGTAAGAACGGGAGAGGTGGAAAAGCGGGCCCAGGGAGAGGATCAAAGAGAGAGAGAGTGTTTGAGGGATGAAAGGTAAATGCAGAATGGAGGAGAGAAAGTAAAAGTGTGTGTGGATTTCTGGGAGAGTGTGTACGGGTGGCGTATTGATCGCCTCCGGCTCTCTGCGTGTTGTTTGCTTGCCCTGAGAAATAATTAAGGGCTGTTCCCCACCAGCAATCAATACCCTGCGAACAGCCTGGAGCTCCTGCAGGCTGTGCTTTAGGAGGCCTTCAAGAGATATTCTTCATCAGTTCCCAGCCTTCCCCTCATCATCAATCATATCCGTAACACGGTCAAAAAACCCCAAAAACGATTAACTCCAGCAGGCGTGCAGCGTAATACGCTACAAGCGTCAAGAAGTGCTGAATCCGCCAGCGTTCCAGGGAAACGCAGCCATGTGAAATGGAATTTAACAAACTGCATTTCAAGCAGAAAAGAGATTGGATCTGGCTGCGCTCATGTCAGACAGAGTATGTTATTTGTTTTTTTTTCTTTTCGAAAAAGCCAAAGCCTTGCTGTCTTCATGGAGATGAGCAATTTATCTGGGTTAAAGCGAAAGCCCGTATTCCCGAATTGGCTCGGGCGCCCGGAGCGCCTTGTTCACGTCTGTGAAAATGGCCCACATCCTTTATTTAAGCGTTACACAAGCCGCCCCCCGTCCTGAACCAGGACGGGCTGTAATTGGCTGCGCATGTGCACAGGGGTGCGTGATGAGGAGCCTTTATCGGTACCATGATATTCCACAACATCTGGAGAATGACGATATGATATGCTGGAAAATATGGATATATGTAAGCCTAAGCCACATTTCTATTCATAATATCTGTCTTGACAGGGAAGCTTTACAGGAAGGTAGTGAAACCAGCTGTGTTATATGGGTTGGAGACGGCAGTACTGATGAAAAGACAGGAGGAGGAGCTGGAGGTGTCAGAGTTAAAGATGCTGAGATGTTCGTCAGGTGTGACGAGGATGGACAGGATTAGAAATGAGTATATTAGAGGGACAGATCAGGTTGGACGTTTTGGAGACGAAGTTAGGCGACTGCGCTGGTTTGGACACGTCCAGAGGAGAGACGAGGATTATATCAGGAGGAGGATGTTGAAGATGGAGATGCCAGGAAAGAGGAGAAGAGGAAGACCAAAGAGGAGGTTTATGGATGTGGTGAAATGCAGATGCAGAGGACCGGAAGGAATGGTGATCGGCTGTGGCGACTCCGAAACAGGAGCAGCTGAAAGACGAAGAAGAAGAAGAGAGGGACGACTCGAGGTGGACGATTTGGAGACAAAGTTAGAGAAGTTCAAAGGAAAAGTAAACATCTCGGGTTCTGTTTGAGTTTTAATAAACGCACAGTTTCCAAACGCAGTAATCGTGGTTGTGACTCTCGCCATAATCCAGCAGCCCCAGCTGGGTAGATCTGTGTGGGGATTCGGGCACACAGTTGGCATCCTTGGTGGTTTATTCTCACGGATGACACTGAGCCTGAGATTACGTAATCTGACTCACTGGCACCTGTACGTGCTCTCACTTCTCCGTTCTTCACCCCGGGGCCCAGTGGCCTCTAAACTGTGAGATGGTCCAGAAATAGAGGAACAAACTGTGGATCCGTCTCCTGAGACAGCCTGAGCAACACACCGGAGCAGACTTTCTGTTCTCTCTCTCTCTCTGTCCTCTCTCTCTCTGTCTCTCTCTCTCTGTCTCTCTCTCTCTCTCTCTCTCTCTCTCTCTCTCTGTCTCTCTCTCTCTCTCTGTGTGTCTCTCTCTCTCTCTCTCTCTCTCACATCTCTCTCTCTCTGTCTGTCTCTCTCTCTGTCTCTCTCTCTCTCTCTCTCTGTCTCTCTCTCTCTCTGTCTCTCTCTCTCTCTCTCTGTCTCTCTCTCTCATGTCTCTCTCTCTCTCTCTCTCTCTCTCTCTCTCTCTCCTGTCTCTCTCTCTCTCTCTCTCTCTCCCTCTCTCTCTCTGTCTCTCTCTCTGTCTCTCTCTCTGTCTGTCTCTCTCTCTCTCTCTCTCTGTCTCTCTCTCTCCTCTGTCTCTCTCTCTCTGTCTCTCTTTCTCTCTCTCTCTGTCTCTCTCTCCTCTCTCTCTCTCTCTCTGTCTCTCTCTCTCTGTCTCTCTCTCTCTCATGTCTCTCTCTGTCTCTCTCTGTGCTCTCTCTCTCTCTCTCTCCTCTCTCCCTCTCTCTCTCTCTCTCTCTCTCTCTCTCTCTGTCTCTCTCTCTTTCTGTCTCTCTCTCTCTCTCTGTCTCTCTCTCTCTCTCTCTCTCTCTCTCTCTCTGTCTCTCTCTCTCTCTCTCTCTCTCTCTCGCTCTCTCTCTGTCTAGCTCTCTCTCTGTCTCGCTCTCTCTGTCTCTCTCTCTCTCTGTCTCTCTCTCTGTCTCTCTCTCTCTGTCTCTCTCTCTCTCTCTCTCTCCTCTCTCTCTCTCTCTGTCTCTCTCTCTCTCTGTCTCTCTCTCTCTCTCTCTCTCTCTCTCTCTCTCTCTCTCTCTCTCTGTCTCTCTCTCTCTCTCTCTCTGTCTCCTCTCTCTCTCTCTCTCTCTCTGTCTCCTCTCTCTGTGTCTCTCTCTCTCTCTCTCTGTCTCTCTCTCTCTCTCTGTCTCTCTCCTCTCTCTCTCTCTCTCTCCCTCTCTCCCTGTCTCTCTGTCTGTCTCTCGCTCTCTCTCTCTCTCTCTCTGTCTCTCTCTCTCTCCCCTCTCTCTCTCTCTCCCTCTCCTCTCCTCTCTCTCTCTCTCTCTGTCTCTCTCTCTCTCTCTCTCTCTCTCCCTCCCTCTCCCTCTCCTCTCTCTCTCTCTCTCTCTCTCTCTCTCCCTCTCTCTCTCTCTCTCTCCTCTCTCTCTCTCTCTCTCTCTCTCTCTCTGTCTCTCTCTCTCCCTCTCTGTCTGCCAGCCTCTGTCTCTCTCTCCCTCTCCCTCTCCCTCTCCCTCTCTGTCTGTCTCTCTCTCTCTCTCTCTCCTCTCTCTCTCTCTCTCTCTCTCTCCCCTCTCCCCTCTCTCTCTCTCTCTCTCTCTCTCTCTCTCTCTGGATCAGCAGGCAGTGGGAGAGCGCTGTGTGTTTGGGTTTTTCCACTGGTGTAGATACTGGGAGCTCCTGCTGGTTAAGTGGGAGCACTGGAAGGATAGTTATCCATTTTAGCATGAAATCTGCTGGTGCGTTTGAGGAACATGTTGGAGGAGAAGTGGGAGGTTTAGGTTTAGGTTTAGGTTTCCGGTTGGTTTAGTAGTTTTGCTGTAGTTTTAATAAATTGGGTGAAACGGATAAATGTTCTGTTTGAAGTCTAAAGGCTGCTTTTGTGCACCTTTAAGCAACACACACAACTCAGCTAATCAAGGAACCAAACTTTCCTTCCCTAATAGCAAGTCAGCTGGAGGTGTGAAGTAGAGTCAGTGGTGGTGTAGTAAGTCAGTGGAGTGTAGAGTCAGTGGAAGTGTAGTAAGTCAGTGGAGTGTAGTAAGAGTGTGTGGGTGCAGTAGAGTCAGTGGAATTAGTGAGGTCAGTGGAGGTGTAGTAAGTGTGTGGGGGTGTAGTAGAGTCAGTGGTGGTGTAGTAGAGTCAGTGGAGGTGTAGTAGAGTCAGTGGTGGTGTAGTAGAGTCAGTGGAGGTGTAGTAGAGTCAGTGGTGTAGTAGAGTCAGTGGTGGTGTAGTAGAGTCAGTGGAGGTGTAGTAGAGTGTGTGGAGGTATAGTAGTGCTGGAGTGTAGTAGGAATCAGTGGAGGTGTAGTAGAGAGTCCAGTGGAGTGTAGTAGAGTGTGTGGAGGTGTATTAGAGTGTGTGTGGAGTGTGGTAGAGTCAGTGGAGGTGTAGTAGAGTCAGTGGAGGTGTAGTAGAGAGTGTGTGAGGGTGTAGTACTGGGAGTCAGTGGAGGGAGTGTAGTAGGGAGTGTGTGGGAGTGTAGTAGGTGTGTGGGGCGTGAAGTAGGGAGTCAGTGGAGGTGTAGTAGAGTGTGTGGGGGTGTAGTAGAGTGTGTGGTGGTGTAGTAGAGTCAGTGGAGGTGTAGTAGAGTCAGTGGAGGTGTAGTAGAGTGTGTGGGGGTGTAGTAGAGTCAGTGGAGGTGTGTAGTAGGGTGTGTGGAGGTGTGTGGAGTCAGTGGAGGTGTAGTGATGTGTGGAGTGTAGTAGAGTGTGTGGAGGGGGTGTAGTAGAGTCAGTGGAAGTGTAGTAGAGTGTGTGAGTGTAGTAGGTGTGTGGAGTGTAGTAGGGTGTGTGGAGTGTGTGGGTGTGTGGAGGTGTAGTAGAGTCTCAGTGGAGGTGTAGTAGAGTGTGTGGAGGTGTGGTAGAGTCCGATGGAGGTGTAGTAGAGTCAGTGGAGGTGTAGTAGAGTGTGTGGAGGTGTAGTAGAGTGTGTGGAGGTGTAGTAGAGTGTGTGGAGGTGTAGTAGAGTGTGTGGAGGTGTAGTAGAGTCAGTGGAGGTGTAGTAGAGTGTGTGGAGGTGTAGTAGAGTCAGTGGAGGTGTAGTAGAGTCAGTGGAGGTGTAGTAGAGTGTGTGGAGTGTAGTAGAGTCAGTGGAGGTGTAGTAGAGTGTGTGGAGGTGTAGTAGAGTGTGTGGAGGTGTAGTAGAGGTCTGTAGGGTGTAGTAGAGTGTGTGGGGTGTGTGCAGTGTGTGCAGGTGTAGTAGAGTCAGTGGAGGTGTAGTAGAGTGTGTGTGGGGTGTAGTAGTGAGTGTGTGGGGTGTAGTTGTGTGTGTGGGGTGTAGTTGTGTGTGTGGGGTGTAGTGTGTGTGGAGGTGTAGTAGAGTCAGTGGAGGGTGTAGTAGAGTGTGTGGAGGTGTAGTAGAGTGTGTTGGGGTGTAGTAGAGTGTGTGGAGGTGTAGTAGAGTGTGTGGAGGTGTAGTAGAGTCAGTGGAGGTGTAGTAGAGTGTGTGGAGGTGAAGTAGAGTGTGTGGAGGTGTAGTAGAGTCAGTGGAGGTGTAGTAGAGTGTGTGGAGGTGTAGTAGAGTGTGTTGGGGTGTAGTAGAGTGTGTGGAGGTGTAGTAGAGTGTGTGGAGGTGTAGTAGAGTGTGTGTACATGTACAACAGAAACGAAGGAAATTGGACTGATCAGCCAGTTGAGCTGTTTTGGGCTTTTACTGCTTTATTTAACAAATAAACGGAAGCTGACGGTTTTCAGTCTTTGATCTTCTGTTTAGATGGAAATAAGTTCAGATCAAACTGTTACAAAAGTCCACAAACACCTCAAATGTGAGAAGAACTGGGCGGTTTATACAAACGCGGTGGTGTTACGTGTAGTTCTTACTTACTGCATAATATGCCGGAGTTTTTATCTTGATCAGTGACTAGGCAACACACACACACACACACACACACACACACACACACACACACCGCTGCCGTTCAAAGCCAAACAGACCTGAGGGTTGTGCCGAGGCCAGAGCCCACACTATAAAGAAGGGTCATTGTGCTGCGTTTTATCGTCACAGCCTTGTGACTAGTTGCCAGCTCACATGCAAACACGCACACTTGCACACACACACACACACACACTTACACACACACACACACACACACACACACACACACACACACACACACACACACACACACTTTCTCCTGAAGAATGCAGAGGAAAGAGGTGTTTCCCATTCAAAGTAATGCTATCAAAGCATCACTGGAAACACTGTGTCAGTACGATGGTGAAATATTCACTCTCACACCTCGAGAGGTCCCAGCAGCTCCGTTTAGGCCCACGTTTCCATTCTTCACTCGTTTACCTTCACGTTTTCTTTTCAAAAAGCGAAACTTTTGGATGCTTAGGCAGAACAATCCTTTTTCTTCCCCGTGGATGAAACGCACCATGGCACTTACTGCCTCAAATGGTCACTGTGCCTTTAAGAGGGTGATATATGCAATGAACTCTGATTCTGATTGGCCGTTCTGCGTTCCAAAAGCATTCAGAAATAGGCGTCTCGTAAATCGAGCTTTAATGAAACGATTCTCTTCAAACGAGTCGCTCTGGGCCACCAGGATGGGCCAGCAAAACGCCTTTTTAGAGGAAAACGTCGAAGTGCAAATCTCAATTTGCATATATTTGCATCAGTAGCGTTAATTAACTCAGACGTCCCGAGCGTCACTATATCACGTCTTACATCATGTCTTATTTGTTTAAAGTGAAGTGAAAGTGACAACCCTTGTCAGTGCGAGGTCACAGCACAGCACACTTGAACCACAGCGAAATTGGACCTCTGCTTTTAACCCATGCACTCAAACACCGTGCAGCAGTGGGCAGCTATTAGCGCCCGGGGTGGTGACAGGGACGGTACCTTGCTCAAGGGTACCTCAGGGCAACCTACTGGTAAGGGAATCGAACCACAATCTTCCGATGCGGGCGACTCCCTCACCACTAAGCCACGCTTTACCCCATATATAATAAAATAAAAGAAAATAAATATAAATAATAAATAAATAAATAATATAGAAAATAAATAAAATAATAAATCAATAAAATCAATAAAATATATTTTATATTTTAATACTGATTTTTTTTCGTTCCATTTACTAAACGTTAAATGTATTTCTCTTCGTTAGTGGATCAAGAAGACTTTTGAAAATAATTTTTCAGAACGGACATGAATCCATTGTCTGTCTCTTAATGTTATCAAGTCTTCACATGGTTTGGCTCTAGGGGTCCAGTTGATCAGATGGACTGCACTTCACTGCTGTAAACATTAACCAGCATTTCCTGAACTCTTGAAACTTCCTGCAACTCACTCGAACTGTTCTTGCAGAAGAGTGAAGCAGGAAAAAGGATGGTTTAACTACTGGTACGGCCTGCTGGAACAAAGGGAATAAGATCGCGAGTTCGGAGAACAAACCAAGCGGAGAAAAAATGAATGATCAGTCCTCCACTTTCACGATAATGGAGGTTGTATGAAGGTTTTATGAGTGTATCAACATGTGCTCTTCCGTGAAGCACCTGTGCTCTGCCTGCTGACACATGAAAGCCAAAAAAGGAAACGTATTATCTGCCTTCATGGTGGCACATTGAGGTCGGTTGGGTGTGAAACTGCAGAGAGCATGTTTGACTTCTTTGTATTGTGTAAACACACACACACAAACACTCTCTCTCACACACACACACACCCAAAAAATAGCATAAAACAACAGAACTTCCTTCTGAAATCAAAATATCTCACACTGATGGAACACACTGGTCAGCGGTGGCCTAGTGTTTCGACACCGGCAGGTTGCCCTGAGGTAACCTTGAGCAAGGTACCATCCCCATCACTATACTGGATATGTCTGTCCCCTGCTGGACGTCGTGCGTGGGTTAAATACAGAGGATGTATCTCGGCGTGGTTCACAAAGTCACTTTCACTTTCACTTCGCCGTTATGCCGATTGAGATGACAGATTAATCTGCCAGTTTTGGGGCTGCAAATTCTATATTTTCATGTTAACCTCTAGGAATTTTAATAAATTACTTCTTCATCGGTGCTTTGGTGTTAACCGGCGGTGAGCTGAACCAGGGATAATATATTTAATATATTTTACCATCTGAACCCATCAGCGAACCCCAAAGTGGCTTTTCTGAGCACGTTAAGGTTGGTTAAACCTGGAAAACCTTGAAGAATATGGTTCCCTGCATCTTCTTTTATGGTTTATGGAACACTCACCGCATCCATAAACCTCCTGTTTGGTCTTCTTCTTCTCCTCTTTCCTGGCAGCTCCATCTTCATCATCCTTCTCCTGATGTGCTCCTCGTTTCTCTGGATATGTCAAAACCACTGCAGTCTCAGCTCATTTCCTTCCAACCTATTGGAGGACATGGGCCTTGTGATTTGCTGAGATGCAAATCTCAGCATCTTTAACTCTGACAGATCCAACCTTGCTGCCTGTCTTTTTATCAGCCGATACAACATAGCTGGTCTCACTACCGTCCTCTGAACCTTCGTTCTTGGCACCTACGTGTCATAGATCAGGGCTGTGATCTACACAACCTTTATTTTAAACATTCTCTCCCTCTCTTTCTCTCTCTGTAGTGAACGAGTACCTGTTCATGGTGCAGGCCCGAGGGATGAGGATCCGGGAGAACATGAGGAACATCGGAGCTCAGGTTTTGGAGCAGATGGTGAGAAGTGCCTACAGCATCAACGGAACAGGTACAGGAACGGCCGCCAGACACCGTTAAGAATACCGTCCGCCTCGCTTGTAATTGAACACGCAGTAAACAGCAGAGCCATTTCCCATCCGTGGCCGTGATCCGATCCCCGCTGCGGCAGGTCGTTTGCCGTGAGTTGACGAATCGACGAATCCGTGAATCTCATCTCCTGCTCATTTCTCCATACATCTCTCTGGAGTGCCCATACGACTTCAACCTGAGCGAAACAGCTGTTCCCCCAACTCCATACCTCCCGGAGGGATTCAGCTACCTGCCCAGTGATATCTGTCCTGAGAAGCTGCCCACCATGAGTATGTTGTTTCGTATGATTCCTTTTATTTATCCATTTAGTAGCAATGCCTCAACATAGTTCAGCCAGAGTGGATCAAAAGTGTACAAAACACCTGAGATATATATAATGTATAACAGCTGGGCTGCAGGAATGGCTGTAGATCTGTTGCTATCACATTTTTGTTTTCTACCAAATTTTAGCCACAAAATTGAATAATGAATAAGATTTGAAAAATATGATATTAAAATGAAATATTATTACCAATAAATATATAACGTCTGGCAATTCTAGTAATAGGAATATTTTTATTGAGGCATTTGTTTCATCTCCACAGAGGGCCGTTTAAGGTGGACATGAGTTGAAATAGCCCTGGAGGAGGTGGAGAGGGTCCTGAAGAAGGCAGAACCCAGCCTGGGCCCTGGGGGCCACTGGAAGCCTCACGATTGCACCCCCCGCTGGAAGGCAAGTTTAATCCCTCCCTCCTCACTTGTCACTAACATGCCCCATCAATCTGTCCATCAAAACCATTTTATTGAAACAGTCTATTCAAAACAGCCATGGCTATTATATGAATAATTAAAGCATATTTCTAATAAGGTTAGAGAAATACTTAATAGGGAGTGAAATCAGGCATGAGCATGAATAAATATATAATGAGTAAAAAGTAAATACAGAGGAGATATTGCTGAGAGTGTAAGTAAAGTACAGGAATGTACTGAGTGTAAAGTAAAAGTACAGGAATGTACTGAGTATAAAGTAAAAAGTACAGTAATGTACTGGGAGTAGAAAGTAAAAATTACAGGAATGTACTGAGAGTGTAAAGTAAAGGTACAGGAATGTACTGAGAGTGTAAAGTAAAAGTACAGGAATGTACTGAGAGTAGTAAAAATTACAGGAATGTGCTGAGTAGAAGTAAAAATTACAGGAATGTACTGAGGTAGAAGTATAAAGTACGAAATGTGCACAGTGTAAAGTAAAGTACAGGAATGTACTGGGGTAGAAAATGCAAAAATTACAGGAATGTACTGAGGTGAAGTATAAAGAGTACAGGAATGTACTGAGAGTATAAAGTAAAAGTACAGGAATGTACTGAGAGTGTAAAATAAAAGTATAGGAATGTACTGAGAGTATAAAGTAAAAGGGCTAGGAGTGTACTGAGGTGTAAAATGAGAGCCACGAGAGTGTACTGAGAGTGTAAAGTAAAAGTACAGGGTGTACTGAGGAGGTGTAAAGTAAGTACAGGTGTACTGAGAGTGTAAAGTAAAGAAAGTGCAGGAATCTGCTGGGAGTGAGTACGAGATGTACTGAGTGTAAAGTAAAAGTACAGGAGTGTACTGAGGTGTAAAGTACAGGAATGTACTGAGGTGTAAAGTAAAGTACAGGGTGTACTGAGGTATGAAGTAAAAGTGCAGGAATATTACTGAGGTGTAAAGTAAAGTACAGGAAGTGTACTGAGGTGTAGAGTGAGACGTGTCTCCTCTGAAGGAACGATCTGGAGTGTCTGTCTGTGTGAGAAGTGAACTCAGATCTCACTCCCATATTAATAGAATTAAGGAACTAGTAAAGCCTCGAACTTCAGCTCCAATAAAAACAATCTACTGAAAATAATCCATGAACTTCACACAGCTTCACTTTCATCACCGTCTCTACTAGTTCTCCATCACGGACCTCAACACACCCTGAACTCCACCGTCCACTCTCCCTGTCCTCTCTCTCACTCTCCTTCACTCTGTCCTGCTTTTCTGTGGGTTTTTGTCCACTTAGTCTGAGTCGGGACGTTGGGAAGGGGATGGAAAGTCTAATGGAGAATGCATTCAAAGTGAAGTCTGTTCTGGAGCAGACATTGGAGTAAAGTTTAGAGAGTAAAAAGCAAACGTCATCAGAAAACCTGAAATTCTACTTCAGTGCAAGAAAGAAGTATCTGTGCTTTTTAACTTCCCATCTGTGAAGATATGTGCACAGTTATGTGAGTAAGAGTAATTGTTCTGTCGATCAACCTGCCATGTGACAACATGTGTAACAGAGAAAATAAGGAAGTAAATCACCAGTAAGTCAACATCCGATCACATACTGATCATGCAGGCATGTGGGGAGAAATGGACCAGAACAGTGAACACTTTTTTTTTTCCAAAACAGTGTTCAAATTTCACTCACTCCCGTACTTTTACTCTTTCCTGAAAAAACAGCCTTTGATGTTGGACAGGAACACTGTGAAAACACTCTTCAGGGCTGTCGTTTCACTCTTCAGAAATATGTGGAAGCCTCGGGCATGTGAGGCAACGCTTTGCTTCTGTTTCCCGGCATTTATCCGCTGAGTAAATTCACTGAGAGAGGTTCACAGCGTTCCCGTTTACGAAGGAAATGCATTCAAATGTGGGAAACAGGACTTGCTTACACCCTGCTTACTTCCCCTGCTTCCTTCCTTTCTGTGTTTAGGTGGCCATCTTGGTGCCGTTCCGAAATCGGCATGAGCATCTGCCCATCCTCTTCCGCCACCTCATCCCGGTGCTGCAGAGACAGAGGCTCCAGTTCGGCATCTACGTCATTGAACAGGTGTGTGGAGGAAACGGGAATAATACCTGTATATACATCAGAAATAGTCAGGACCATGAAAAGCAGTCGATCATCTGACCTGGAACTTTCTCCAGAAACGAGGACCTGTTAAAGAGACAAATACCACCAGGCAATTTGAATCCTGTCCCAATGGGGTAACTAATATATATATATATATATATATTCATGGGTTCGAGAATAGACTGTTGCCCATGTAGCCCTGAGCAGGTACCGTCCCCATCAGTGCTCCCCAGGTGTTGCATATGGCTGCCCGCTGCTGCATGGTGTGTATGGATTAAAAGCAGAGATTTGTTGAGGTTCACCATGAACAGTAGTCACTTTCTCTTCAAAAATACTAGTTCAAGTCCCCGAAAGTGTCTCATCCTGGACATATTGTGTAGATTAAATTAAACGCTAAGTGCTCCAGACTGCAAAATGTTTGAAGATACAAGGTTCTAGTTAAAGAACAACAACAAGACAACAATCCTTACTGTTGCAGAAAAAACACATTTCTAATTTATTGTCATGAAGATGGAGAACTTCAGACCTTCTGATCGGTTTTCTATGCTATATAAAGTCTTGAGTCCCTCATTTCTTTTTATTTTGCTTGAGACAACAACACTGTCCTTCAGGAAGATCTGGAGAACTGCTCAGGTACAGAGACTGGACTGAAAAGGAGAGACAACAACACTGTCCTTCAGGAAGATCTGGAGAACTGCTCAGGTACAGAGACTGGACTGAACATGAGAGACAACAACACTGTCCTTCAGGAAGATCTGGAGAACTGCTCAGGTACAGAGACTGGACTGAACATGAGAGACAACAACACTGTCCTTCAGGAAGATCTGGAGAACTGTTCCTCAACAACACATTAAAGTACAAGAAAGTCTGGAAGCAAAATATGAGAAATGAGAGACTCAAGACTGTATGTTGGAATATAAATTTGTCATCAGTTGTAAAAATCGTGCATTTCTACATTTAGGTTTTCGATGCACAGTGATCCATTTTTAATCCGGGTGCACTGTGTGTGAGAGATCAGGAGTTTCACTCGTTTTGTTTTATCATCTCAAGAGGAAGGATTTGTGGGATGTGTGGAGGAACAGTCCATCATTCCCTGATTGGGAAACCACTCCATCTAGAGCCGAACACTGTGTTTTAAACAACGGTATCTTTCCATTGCACAGGCCTTTATCTCACAGTGATGTAACACACACCCACGCTCTAGGACATCCACCGAGGTGTTGTGGAAGAGCCTTATCGAAAGTTTATGGCATGAGGTTTCCAAATAGTTTATCTGAGCTCGGAGAGTGACGGAAAGCCGCTGATATTCTAGGAACGACGTGTAACAGTCTTGTGTCAGCACTCAGCACCCTGCCATTTATCACTGACTAACCCCATCAGCAGGGCTGGCCCAGGAGTGGGGAGATAACCAGTGTGTGTGTGTGTGTGTGTGTGTGTGTGTGTGTGTCCCACAGGCCAGCAACGAACCCTTCAATCGTGCCATGCTGTTCAACGTGGGCTTCAAAGAGGCCATGAAGGACCTCCACTGGGACTGCGTGATATTTCACGACGTCGACCATCATGGAGAACGACCGCCTTCATGCGGCTGCGGCGGATGCCAGAGCACTTAGCCGTCAAGCTCAGCAAGTGTTCGTACATGTAGGAATGTTATAGTGGTTTTTCCATTCCGAAGCGAAACAAATAAAAAAAGATAGGTCTGGCTAAGAGAGAACGCATGTGGATGAAAGGGAGGACAGCGTAGCGGTTAGGATGTAAGAGGTCGAGCTGGTGAAGGTGGAAGAGTGGGGATCCACAGTTCAGAGTAACGGCGAGTGTAGAAGACAGGTGAAGAAGAGAGTGCAGGCAGGTTGAAACGGGTGGAGGAGAGTGTCAGGAGTGATCTATGACCGGCAAGAGCGAAAGGGAAGGTTCACAAGAAGATTGTGAGACCAGCTCTGCTATACGGGTTGCAGATTCTGGTGCTGATGAAGAGACAAGCGATGGAGTGTTCGGATGGCTTTAGGGACTAGGCTGCAGGATTGGAAGTCATAGGTTCGAATCACAGACCGGTAGGTTGTCCTGAGGTACCCTTGAGCAAGGTCCCGTCCCCATCACTGCTTTTTTTGTTTTGTTTTTTTTTATTAGGCTGCCGTATGTGATGAATTTTTGGCGGTGTCATGGACTTACCACCAAGCAGTTTCAGAAGATAAATGGCTTTCCCAATGCATTCTGGGGCTGGGGAGGAGAGACGATGACCTTTGGAACAGGTAAGAACTCGCTGCCTCTCCCAAGCTCTAAAGTATTTAACACAGTTCAGTCGTTCGGCAGCACCACTGTCCTCCTCTATACATCTGTGGACACGCATGTCCTCTCCTCTCCCCCTGTACTCATCTGTGTCCTCTCCTCTCCCCCTGTACTCATCTGTGTCCTCTCCTCTCCCCCTGTACTCATCTGTGTCCTCTCCTCTGCTCCTACACTCGTCTACGTTCTCCTCTCCTCCTGTATACATCTGTGTCTCCTCCTCTCTTCTTGTACATGTCTGTGTCCTCTCTTTCCTTCTGTACACATCTGTCTTCTCCTCCCCTCCTATACACGTATGTCTTCTCTTCCTGCCCACATGTGCGTCCTCACTTCTCCTTGAGTACATGCCCATGTCATCCTGTACACATCTGTGTCTTCTCCTCTCTTCTGATACATGCCTGTGTCCTCTCTTTCCTCCTGCACACCTCTGTCCTCTCTCCTCCTCGTGTGCATGCCTGTGTCCTCTCTTTCTTCTGCACACCTCTGTCTCTCCTCCTCGTGTGCATGCCTGTGTCCTCTCTTTCCCTTCTGCCTGCATCCTGTCCTCTCTCCTCCTCGTGTGCATGCCTGTGTCCTCTCTTTCCTTCTGCACACCTCTGTCCTCTCTCCTCCTCGTGTGCATGCCTGTGTCCTCTCTTTCCTCCTGCACACGTCTGTCCTCTCTCCTCCTCGTGTGCATGCCTGTGTCCTCTCTTTCCTCCTGCACACGTCTGTCCTCTCTCCTCCCGTGTGCATGCCTGTGTCCTCTCTTTCCTCCTGCACACGTCTGTCCTCTCTCCTCCTCGTGTGCATGCCTGTGTCCTCTCTTTCCTCCTGCACACGGATCACTTTGTACAAAGTCCGTGTGTTTAAGATCAATTCGTTATGTATTAAAAGATATTTTCAAAACCAGGTAACACACTGAACTGATAGTTTACTCTCTGACACGAGTCGGTTAAAGTTTCCCGACTGCTTTCGGCCATCTGTGTTGAAACAGCGGTACTGAGCAAGACCGGGACTCCTTCACCCAGCATCCACTTCCTTTATCGACCAGAGACTCGTCGTCCTCTTAAAATGAAGAATCTTGTTTTAGGAAAAGAGTCTGACACAGTTTAAAGGCACATTCCACGCAGGATTCCCAGTTTAACCTCTTAAAATCCTGCTCCCCTTTAAGCGTAATCCTGTGAAGGCCTCTCAGTAGCTTTTCTCCACTGACTGTCTAACACAAATCCACTTCTGTGAAAGCAGACCTACAGCTCTGCTTCAGATTCTCACCCTCGTTATTACGCAACGGACAGATTAGTGTGACAGCTGCATAATTGTAGCTGCTAAGAATATAATAAGTCTTAAGTCTGTTGAATATTATGATTTTAAAGATAGAAGAGGGCTTAAGATTGATCTCTGAAAAATGAGCCCAGTTTTGGGGGTCAGAATCGGGGCAAATTTCCACCAAAATGAAGCAAAAAGCAAATGATGAGCAACAGAATCTACTTTTCTGAGCTTTTGTTTGTGCAGAGGGACAGTTGTTCATGTTTGAATGGATGGCAGGAAATGGCAAAGTGTGTTTCTAAATCAGATTTTCACTAATTAACCCATTAAGGGTCAATTCGTTAATCAAGGGTCAAATCCTGTACATGATATTAAAACTGCAATAGCAGATCCGATGCCTGTCCTTTTGTCCACGTTACAGGGTTCTGTATGCTGGCTACACTGTGAGTCGACCTCCCGGAGACATTGGACGATACATGTCCATTCCCCACCACCACCGAGGAGAGGTCCAGTTTCTAGGGAGGTCTGTACCATTTCTAATACAGTGATCATTAAGTAATGTGTACATTTTTTGATGTGTCCTCTTAATTCAGACAAAATAAGAAAACGTGATGTCCTCCCATCGGCAGCAGTGAATCCATGCATCAGGATCAGGTCCTAAGTTGGCGATTTTATGACATGGATTTAGATTTTGCAGTTAAGAATAGGAAATGATGCTTTTTTCAGAATTAAATGAGTGTAATATATTGGTCATTCATATTTTTGTAACTTTTCCAAAAGCTTTGAGCCCCTCATTTCTTTATATTTTGCCGTTATGTGAGACGTGAGGATTTTCTTGGTTTTCTTGGGACTGACGAGGATGGACATGAGGATAGAAATGAGTATATTAGAGGGACAGATCAGGTTGGACGTTTTGGAGACAAAGTTAGAGAAGCCAGGTTGCGTTGGTTTGGACGTGTCCAGAGGAGAGACGAGGATTATATCAGGAGGAGGATGTTGAAGGTGGAGCTGCCAGGAAAGAGGAGAAGAGGAAGACCGAAGAGGAGGTTTATGGATGTGGTGAGAGAGGACATGCAGGTGGTTGGTATGAAAGAGGAAGTTGCAGAGGACAGGAAGAAATGGAGACGGTTGATTCTAATACCTAAACATGAGCAGCCGAAAAAAGAAGAAGCAGAAGTTTTAATATACAGTTGAGGAACAGTTCTCCAGATCTTCCTGATGGACAGTGTTGTTGTTTCAAGCAAAATAAAAAGAAACGAGGGGCTCAAGACTTTATATAGCATAGAAAACTGATCAGAAGGTCTGAAGTTCCCCATCTTCATGACAATCAATTAGAAATGTGTTTTTTTATCTGCAACAGTAAGGATGTTGTCTCTTGCTCTCAGGTACACGTTACTACGCCACTCCAAGGAGCGCCAGAGGCTGGACGGCCTGAACAACTTGCACTATTCGCCCAGAGTGTCCCGGAGGAGCCTTTACACCAACGTGTCTGTGGCCTTGAGCCGAGGCCTGGCGCCTGTCCCAGACTATTAACGACCTCCACTCTGTCCCATCCACACCGGAGCAGATGTCCAGCGCTATCACCTAATCAAGGACTCGTCAGCTTCTCGCTGCTCCACCACCCTGCAGAACATTTCACTCTGCTTTCCTTGTTTCATTTCAAGCCTTTTTTTCATTTTCCACTCTAGAGAAGATTCTCCGCCTCTGCATCATGGAAGAAGACAGCTTTTCCTCTCATTTATCACACCACACCTTTGGGTGTCAGGTCTCTGTACGCCTTTTTCACCAGACCTTATGCCTATCGCTTCGTCTCCTCTCCCCAGGCTTGTTTTCTAAACGGATAGGCCGCAGCTCGCCTGCTCGGACTCTGGCCACGCCTAACCTCTCAGCTGGCCAAACCTGACGCCGCTGGAGCAACGAGCGCCGCGTGTTTTCTCAAACCAGTCCAAGGCGTGAGTGGAGTCACGTGTTTACATTGGGAATGAGTAAGCTATCCAGCGCGATGGCAAGCATGGATAGATTCAGTCGCCACCGCAGAAAGGACATCCTTCATCTTAAATAAGGCGCAGCGGGTTCTGTGCAATACAACATAAGCAAACATGCACTGATATTAGCGGGATAGACAGCATGAAAGACATGGGGATCATGTGTCACAACAATGTGTGTGTGTGTGTGTGTGTGTGTGTGTGTGTGTGTGTGTGTAGATTCTTTTCACATGCTCATATCCAGTATGGTGTTGACGCACCAACTCCCAGCCAAAACAAAGGCAAGGGGACCTGTTGGACGAGTCCATTTGCAAATTGAGAGTATAATGGAGTGCATGCGCTCATGTTTACAGCACCAGGGAGACGCTCGTGTAGGTCTGACAGATGTTTAGCCAGAGTTTGCATTTCATTCATCGCTGCGGTTTCCCTACGAGTGAAGGGTGGACTGCCAGGATAGAAAGAGCTATAAAAAAGGAGTATATAGATTATGCAAACCCCTCGGACAGACCTGCTGGAAAACGTCCCGGAGGTGGACAAGTCTCAGTGCACTCGCCGAGCACTCGTGTTGGCTCCTCGGATGCATGTGAGGTAGAAGAGAGCTATGCAGAATGGCAAAGGGGCTGCCTGTGTCCTCTGAAAGTGTTTGTCCTCTGTCCGGTGTCCTGGTGTGGGTTAAAGGAATATGTCACCAAAAAACTACTGACACGAACGAAATCTTCCAAACCAGCAGCCAGGCGTTCATTTAGCGTTAGGCGGGATAGTGCTTTTAGGAGAACCAATCAGATATGTTAAAAAGGTACTCTGTTTTAACAATGGGAAGCACTGGGATCCAGTGGGATCCATCTCTAAATTTGTATTCTTTCCTTGTGCAATCTACCCTTTAACCTGTAAAAAGGTCGATTCCGTCGGGTGGTTTTTTTCTTAATTAGGCCGAACACAGAAAAACGAGCAAACCCCGGCTTGAGCTGTGATTGGCTGGAGACTCATCCGCATATCGCAGCTCACCGTGACGGATGATAAATCCTCACCCGAGCTTTCGTTCCCTGTCGGGTCAGGTTTACTGGGCGACATATTCTTTTAAGGAAAAGACTGTTTGAGAAAAGACAACATTTAGTTTTTCACGGTTTTGTTCTGCGTTTGGCTGATTTTTTTTTTTTTTTTTTTTTTTACACGACCTGCTATCTATTTCCATACAGCGACGTTTACACAGTGACACTTCACGCCTAGTTTACACTCAACGTCTGAACTGGCCTCGAGACATGGAGCGTGGCAAGTGAAATTGAAGTGCAAGTGACTAATCACCATTATCTGACCATTTCCGGGCACGAAACCGCACAGCGATGTCTTCTGCCCAAAGGAGAGGGTTCAGGAAGGGACACTACGGCGTCGGAAGCTATTCGGAGAGCGAAGATCTTCTCACGCCATGGACGATTTTTCAGATTTCAACAAGGACCGGCATAAATGAGGAAAATGAGGAAATGAGTTTTAAAAAATGTGTAAAAACCCTACCGTATCAGTTATTAACTCTAGAGTGGCTCCTTTTTAAAACGAATAGTTATCATGTTCCCAGGTTGTGTGTGTGTGTGTGTGTGTGTGTGTGTGTGTAGGTTATATAACACTCCTCCAGTGTGTGGGGACACCAGTATCCCAGAGCACACGGCCTCTATGTGTGTTTATGCATAACAGACCCTCGTTCCCCAATTCGGTCGGCGCCTCTAGCTACCTCTAATCCAGAGTGGCTCTAGTCAAAGCTACTTCTAATGATCCTTTAGAGGCTTCATGGGATATTTGTCCAAACTGAGTCCCGGGCTCGGACAAAGAACCCGCAGAACTGCACACACACACACACACAGACACACACACACACACACTGTTCTGATCTCCCCCCACTTCACCGGAGCACTATCACTACACGCAGGTTCCGTGACTCGTCGTACATGAACTCTTAGCGGGTGTAGTAGTGTCCGTTAGCGTGCGTGAGGTTGCGTGTGCGTGTTGGTGTTTGTGTATGCATCCACGGTATCCCAGAGGCTGGCCCTCTGGTATTTATTCATAATTTTTTTGGTTAATTTTGTTTAATTTTTTTATTAACAACTTTTCTTTTTTTCCATTTGTGATTGCATAGAAACGAATTCATCTACTGTAAAATGAGCTGCGACGTTGAAAGGAAAAAAAAAAAAAACGAAGCAAAAAAAAGGAAGCACTGAAACTGACACAAGCATGAGCAGCCGCGTTTTTTTGCTTTTGTTTTTTGTTTGTTTGTTTGTTTTTTCTTTATCCGAACGGCGAGCCGTCTCTATATGAGGACGGAGGGAGAGCGAGGAAGACCGTGTCGGCTGAGCTGATTATTCTGTCCCCTGTCCACCTTGCCTCGATGGTGCTGACCTCAAAGACATGAGTATTGTGGCTGCTACCTTTCCTTCTGTGACTGATCGTTACGTTATCTTTAACGACATTTGGCTCCTTCCTAACGCCGCTGACTCAGAGGCGCCCAGATCTAATCACAGGGCCAAACACTGAAGGTGGTGCAGTGGGAACCAATCGCAGTCTGCTCTCCTCGCCCGCCGTCTGACAGAAATGGTTTGATAACGCCGTGCCCGGGGGTCCCTTTTTATCTAGAACCAGGTTTTGCTGACAGCGCTGTCCTTCGGCACCATTGTGAGCAAGAATCCGGTTCTTTCAAAAGGTACATGGAATAAAACCCACTTCCATCCGCAGAACAACTTCAGGCTTAATGGGCTCTCTGGGTGGCTGGAATGGGTTTCCATTGGCCCCCATCACTCTCTAACAGTTTAATGTTCTCCTCCAAGCGTGTTGAGCTGTCGAACGGCTTTTCCTTCACAGCAGTTTGGAAAGATGTGCAGCCACTTTATGTGTCTCAGGTCCTTCCAGGTTGTTCATGCAAGCGGGTAGAACCGGCATGATGTCCTAATGTTCTCAGAGTCCGATTAGCTACACGTTCTCCAACCTTCTTCACTGTTCGGACCCCCCCACTGGCAATGTCCACTCCACTAGAGTCACGTTATCCATTCTGATCCATTCAGTATGACAGGGCGGAGCATCGTGTCCCCCTTGAACGAATGGCAGCCTTAAAACGTTCTAATTTATTCACTATTGTTCCTAGCTTTTGTTTTTATTTTCATTTTTTCATTTTTATACTCTGATCCACGTAAAATTCTAACACATATGTATGGAAGTCCACTTGTACATAATGTCTAGTGTGTTTTAGGAAAAAGAAGGATCTTAATGATCATCACAAAAGCTCAAATAATAGTGAGAGTCGGCGCCGTTCACCCCAGGTCGATTTGGTGCCACAAATCCCCGGAAGAGAACATCGCAGAATAATCATCTCCGAAATTCCGCTTTCTTTAAAGCGTCTTCATACGGATCCAGCAGATATGTACGTGTTAAGAGAAAAAAAAGACTAATTACAAATGCTATATCCTGCGTGATTGTAAGGAGACGCCGTCTCCTTGATCTAAAGCCATCTGCCGCTGTAACGTTTGTCTGGGCCTTACGTGTTCGTGTAAAATGCTTGGAGAATAGACAGTTTGTATGATGTGAGAACTTTTTTTTATGGAATATTGTTGAAATTGCAGAAATACAAAAAATAAAAGAGACATAACGACATATCGGTGTAGTCGGGTTGATTTTGCAAACTTCCCTGTTGGTGTCTCATCTTTATATATCTCTCACTCACTCATTTTCTGAGCCACTTGTCCTGATTAGGGTCACAGGGGGTGCTGGAGTCTATTCTCACAGAGAGTAAGGGATGGAAACGCAGGGCAGAAAAACATACACCTAGGAAGCAATTTAGCAACTCAAGTCCATGCAGATCTTTGGACGGCGGGAGGAAAACCAAGGGGACAACATGTCCACAGCGCACAGAAAGGACCCGGACCGTCCCGCCTTGGGAATCGAGTCCAGGACCTTCTCGATGTGAGGGACTGCACTACACACTCCTTCCGTATACGTAAACGAAGCCCTTTCTGGACTTTAGCTTTTGTGATGTCACAAAAAACATTTGCATATCCAGGCAGCCAATCAGAGCCAAGCTTCAATAACAAGAAACACCTGTTTAATTGAGGTGAGCAAAAAATTGGAAAATATAAATAATGCTGAACAAATGATGACAGATACTTGACCCCTTGAATGAGAACCAGCTTCTCCCATGACCAGTTTTTCTTTCTTTCCAGTGATAAACGACTCCAGTCCCGACTCCATTTTGCCGCTTCCTTATTTTGTGTTTGGACAAGAAAGCCTTGTCGGTCACTCACGGTGGCCTGCTTTACCTGCCAGCTATACCTCCCGCATTGTCCTCATGTTTATATTGAGCGTGAGGTCAAAATTTGGCCGATTGCATTACGAATAAAACTAGGAGGAAGCGGTGGCGGTGCCCGCAGGAAACTGAAAGGTCACGCAGCGTTCGCGGTAGTCTGGAGAGATGAAGCCCTTCTTCATCCTCAGAGCAGTTGGGTGCCCTTCAGCCAAATTTTCCGGGGAGCTAAAAGATCATCTCTGGCATTTCCTCTCTCGTACAAGCACCATCTTTGTCTCTTTCTGTTTTCCCAGCTGCTGGCAGATCGGCGCTGAATGGGAGGCAGCCTGGAGAGCATCCTTTTGCATGTCACTCGGGGTATTTTTAGGCCCTGGGTATTCAAAGACCCAAAGAGACACACTCTCAGTGTCAGCATCCTAAAGACAACAGCTTCAAGGCCCGGTCGCCCTGGCAACGAGGAGAGGAGCGCTGGTGCTGTTCATCGCCTCCTCGTTCTAGAACGGACGCGCAAAAATCAGAACGGCACACTACTCAGAAGGAGCAAAATATTCAAGTTGAAATGATGGCGTGGAAAAGAAGTGCTAATTGAACGAGTGTGAATCAGCGAAACAGTGAAAATGGAGGCATGAAGGGGCACGCAGAGTCAGTCCATCTGGAAAACATTTTTGAGCAACGGTGGCCTAGTGTTTAGAGACTAGGCCCCAGGATCGGAAGGTCATGAGTTCGAATCCCAGACAAGTAGGTTGCCCTCAGATACCTTTGAGCAAGGTACCATCCCCATCACTGCTCCCCGGGCACTTTAAAAAGCTGCCCCCTGCTGCAAAGTGTGTATGGGTGAAAAGCACTATGGGTGAATAGTGTTCCACTAGCACAAATAGTCACTTTCACTTTACTCCTTAACCAAAGTCACTGAAGGCAAACCCTTGACGGCACCAGTAACGTTCAAAGTTACACACTAGGGATAGTTTTGTATCTTGTTTTTCTGAAATTTTCAGTCACTTCTTAACTATGTTGGTAGCTGATCTGTCCAGTAAAGCTTCGGCCTTTTGGACAAGAAACAGGTTTTTTCTTCTGTCTGGCAGAATTTAAACATGCAATCAAACCAAGCCAGACATGTAATTCTAGTTCCTGTTTGCTGCCAAGACAGCAGATGGTTGCACCATCCTGGTTCTTATCAGCCAACCACTACAGAGCATCCCTTTCTAGAAACTATTGATCTAAAAGGGCAGCGTTGACCCAGTGCTTAGGGACCAGGATCAGAAGGTTGTGGGTTCTTGAGCAAGGTACCATCCCCATCACTGCTTTCTGGGCGCTGGACTTAGCTGCCCACTGCAGCATGGTGTGTGTGGGTTACGCTGTTTCACAAAGACAATGAGTCACTTTCACTTTCACTAATAAATGGAGCTGCCATGCCCGTGGCCTCGTTGCCATGCTTGCACTCAGGATTATATACACACAGAAAGAGCTCTGGTACCTAGCTGGTCATAACCAGTCCATTAGTCTCTTAATGTTTATGTCTCCACGTGTCTGCATTCCATTTTCCTTGATTCGTCCCGCATATAACGTCCAGACTAAACACAACGGCCGGAGCTCCTGTCCGGAATCAGATGTAAAAAGTCATTTTGCAATGCAAACAGATTTAAAACCACATAGATCAGGGATGCTTGTGGTCTGGCTAAGCTCCTACCCAAATCTAACACCTGAGCCAGGTAGTGAAGTTCATCGAGGGCATTTTAAGGGTCTGCAAAGTAGGCCATCTGTCCTCGCTGCGCGCCAGAGGATGCTTCAGTATGTGCTGATGTATAATTATGCTGATGTAAGTTTGGATCACTGGCCTCAGTGACCCTGCTATCAGACACTGGCCTCCTGTTTCATGTCAGGAGAGCATTACGTGATCCTGCTCTGCGGCAAGTTTCCAAACCATGAGCAGGAGAGGAGTCACTGCAACAGGAATCTTCTGAGCATGACACGGCAACAATTTATATTCATTATATAGATTATCACACAGACACTCCTGGGTTCGAAGAATGGTCCACCTGCAAGCAGTATACAAGATAGGTGTTTCTAATAAAGTGTCCCGAGAGTGGACGTGCAAGGTAAGTAAACACAGAAGGCAGGTGTTTCTAATTAAGTGGCCATGAAGCTAAAGACTCTGGGGCAGCGGTGGCCTAGCGGTTAGGGAGTCGGCCTCAGGATCAGAAGGTTGTGGATTCGAATCCCAGACCGGTAGGTTGCCCTGAGGTACCCTTGAGCAAGGTACCGTCCCCATCACTGCTCCCTGGGGGAGTTCAATAGCTGCTGCACGTTTGTGCGCATAGATTGAATGCAGAGGTGTAATTTCGTTGTGTGCTGTGCTGTTTTTCACAATGACAAGAACAGTCGCTTTCACTTTTCTAATCAAGTGGCCAAAAAGTGAACGCGCAAGATAGGTGTTTCTAATAAAGTGGCCAGAGTAAATACAGAAGGTAGGTGTTTCTATTAAAGGGGCCATAAAGTGAAAGCACAAGATAGGTGTTTCTAATAAAGTGGCCATAGTAAACACAGAAGGTAGGTGTTTCTGATAAAGTGGTCATTTATCAGCTCATATATATCTATCTATCAGATTAGATCAGATGATTTTAGCGGTCCCGCAGTTCACGTACATAAATAATCCTCAGGCTTAATATAACCCGTGATTTTTTTCACAATATTACGGCACGCAGACATTAATATTGCAGACGGCCTCTTTAATGTCAGCACATGGCCACTAGCCTTCATGGAGTTACCAGGTTATGCTTGGGAATACACTCCACCAAAGGCAATGACCTTTAAAGTAAACACCCACTTCACATTCGGCCCTGCTGCCCACGGAGCCGAGTCTCGAGTGAAGATCTTTTTATTTGAGAGTGTAAAAATGAGTGTGACTGTCTGTTTTTGCCTTTTACAAAACAGAGGAACAAGATTTCCATCATTTCTGCTAATTATTCAAGAATTGTAGCTCTATTTACCGGCACATAATCCTGACTTGCTCCCGATATTTATGATTTATCTCAGTTGTGACTTTGTATCTCATAATTATGACCAAGTATCTCAAATGTTTTTCTGACATGGACTTTAAACCTAGAACGTTTCTGCTAGTTATGAGATTTCATAATTATAATTTCATAATTTCATTAATATAATTAGGAGATCAAAAATATGTGTTGTTATGAGACTTTGCCTTTATTATGAGGAAATACAATAATTAAATTTTAATGGTCTTAATTATGAAATCTGTCTTAATGAAATATCCATCCATTATCTGCCGCTTGTCCCAACCCAGCGCACACAGGGCGAGGACGGGGGACGCACCCTGGACAGGTCGCCAGCCCATCGCAGGGAGCTTAATTAAATACTAAGTCAATATTATGAAATATATAGACTATTTAAATATATAGATTATATTCGTTATGTGTGTCTATTATTATTATTATTATCATCATCATTATCATCATCATTATTATTTTTATCATCATCATCATCATTATCATTATTATCATTATTATTGTTATTATTATTATTATTTAAATATGATTATGGTTAAATTAAAATTAACACTTAATGACATTAATGTCTTAATGGACAGAAATGAGAGTGTGACAACAACCCCCCCCCCCCCCCCCAAACCCCCACATGCACAGACACACACACACACACACACACACACCCAAATGAACTGATATACTACCATAGCTTATACAGAAACATAAAGATGCTTTGCATAAAGCATTAAAAACCACCATCAGTAAGCACATGCAAATGCATGGACTTTAAACCTAGAACGTTTCTGCTAGTTATGAGATTTCATAATTATAATTTCATAATTTCATTAATATAATTAGGAGATCAAAAAATATGAGTTAGTTATGAGACTTTGCCTTTATTATGAGGAAATACAATAATTAAATTTTAATGGTCTTAATTATGAAATCTGTCTTAATGAAATACTAAGTCAATATTATGAAAAATATAGACTATTTAAATATATAGATTATATTCGTTATGTGTGTCTATTATTATTATTATTTTTATCATCATCATCATCATCATTATTATCATTATTATCATTATTATTATTATTATTTAAATATGATTATGGTTAAATTAAAATAAACACTTAATGATATTAATGTCATTAAGTGACATTAATGCCCCCCCAAAACACACACACACACACACAAACACACCCAAATGAACTGATATACTACCATAGCTTATACAGAAACATAAAGATGCTTTGCATAAAGCATTAAAAACCACCATCAGTAAGCACATGCAAATGCACATATGCTCTTGCAAACACACACATGCACGCACCACACACACACACACACACACACACACACACATTCCAGAGAGTGGCCTTGTTATGACTGTTGAGGCATTGCCAGCAGCAGGAGTGTGACCTACAGTGCTCAGCACCCAGCTGTGGTACTGCACTTTTCTCCACAGTGGGACACACACACACACACACACACACACACACACACACAAACACACACATTGAGAGCTAGAAAGAGACAGACAGAGAGAGAGAGAGAGACTAAAAGAGGGGCAAAAACCAAAGGAGAGGCAATTATGAAGCATAAAATATGTAAAAAGTCATTTTGGTCCATTAATCATGCAATTCTCACACAGTGTGTAAAGGTCAACTGGTGTGGAAATAAATAAAAACAACAACAACAACATTATTTTAACTGGGTCAGTCTGTGGGCTACTTCTGTCAAACTGAGCCTGAGTAATCATGAATGCCTGAGAGGCTCTAGACACATTTATATTCTCCGTGCTGCGCTTTAGTTCTCTAATTGGAAGATGCTTATCTTTCCCCTGAACCAGTGAAGGGGAACTGAGGACCAGAGGCCTGCACGGCCTGGAAATTCTTTCCTGCTCAAACACACCAACAGAAACCTGCAGTTAGAATTTGAATCAGGTCTGCTGGAGCAGGAAGATCTACACAGTCTTCATACTTTGCAGCGACAGGGAAGCACTTCAATTCAGGATTCTTTAAACCTTGGGGCCGTCTGCCAAAACATCTCGTTTCCACCGATTTGGACCAGAACCATTGACTGTTGGTGGAAGAGGGTTATTTATAAGATTCCACAGAAAAACAAAAAATTTTAGTTCCCTAAAGAACCCTTTTCTGAACGAGATTTGTGAGTTTAAGGAACCAAACCTCTCGTGTAAACGTTCCATCAACTGAAAAATTCTCCTTAGAGCTTTTGCACTACGTGGAGGTCCTGTTAACAACGTTCTCTCAACAAAACAAAATGATGTTTCAAAATGATTCTCTAAAGAACCATCTGTTGCAGTGTTCGGGTGTGGTTCTCAAACCGGTTCTCGAGGATCTACGGATGATCAGATTATGTTTTTGCATTATCGCTGAGTTGCGACTTGAGCTGAAGCAAAAATGTGGACCGTCTGGTCCCAGAGTACCAATCTGAGAACCAATCTCTTTAGGTCTTGGGTTCTTCTGGCCTTGGAGGGCTGGTGTCCAGCACAGTTAGGAGACCCCATCCCCAAACACACTCAATCAGTTGAAATCTTTCTGGACACTGACCTTCCAGGAGTTGACAGCGATTGGTGGCCTAATGTTTAGGGACTAGGCCACTTAATCAGAAGGTTGTGGATTCAAGGCCAGTAGGTTGCCCAGAGGTACCGCTTAGAAACGCACCGTCCCCTTCACTGCTCCCCGGGCGCTGGACATAGCTGCCCCCTGCTGCACGGTGTGTGCGGGTTAAATACAGAGAAGGCATTTAGTTCTGAGCTGTTCTGTGTATTCACAATGACAAGTGGTCACTTTCACTTCACTTTCACTTCACTTCATCCCACATATTGTAAAGTGAAATATGAAGACAGGTGTCGGGTCACTTCTAAGAAATGACCAAACCTGTAATTCCTAAAAAGTCATCTGTTTAGCAGTTACTGCTGACCTCTGCTGGTTAAGGTCAGAACCAGTCAGTTATTTTCTGCGACGGGGACGGTACCTTGCTCAAGGGTACCTCAGGCCAACCTATTGGGAAGGGGTTTGAACCCCTGATCCTCCGATCATGCTGCCAACACCCAAACCACTAGGCCACCGCTGCCCCAGGTCAGAAGCATCCACAAACAAATCCATCCCCACTTAAAAAAAAAAAGTGATTATACAGCCACGCTCTCCTCAAAAACCTTTAATCGTGAAATATTAAAATCTCTTAGAAAAAAATACAATCACAATATAATAAGAGACATATGCCCCGCCTACAAACACATTCACGCACCACAAACGTTTACAAAATCTGTTTAGCACCATTTCTGTTGTCACACAGTTATGAAATCTAGAGATGAACGAGAGGAAAGGTGAGATGCTTCAGGGATGAAGGCCTTTTGCCATTAGAGACCAGTAGCAGCTTATATACCAGACGTGGTTTGCTTCGTTGCGTTCTCTGTGATTTCACAAATCATTTCCAGTGTTTCTCAGTCTCAGTCTCGGCCCCCGAGTACCCTCGCTTTGACGTTTTCCCGGCTCTGACGCGCTTGATACAGGCCAAGGAAGGCTTGAGATTTAGCCGATGATCTTGTGTGTTACACAGGAAGAGCAGGCAACCTTAGCACAGGTGTAAATCTTTGTCCTCACACCTTTAAAATTACAGGTCTTTAGGAAACGATGACCAAATTTCACCAATTGTCCCTAGTGGACACACTTACACAGTAGCAATAACAGATAATAACACGGTGTGTTGGAAAAGACCTTTTAGTCCCCAAAAAACTCATTTCCAGGAGAAGAATAAACCTTTAAATTCGGTATAAGCTAATATAGCTAATTTTGGAACATTTCTTTTGGTGAGATTCATGAAATTTTGGCAGAATTTTTGAATGACCTAAGAAAGCACACAAAAATGGGAACTGTCATGAAGCATTTTTTTTTTGGAGTATTATGTTTGAAAATAACAATTTTGCCAAAAATGGAGAGCTTGCTTTACTTGAGTATAATTATTATAATCCACTATAATAGATGCTAAGGTATCAAAATTGAAGCAGTTAATGTGTTTTTCAGACACGTTTATCCTTAGCTTACAGTTAAATCATGCTACATATTTGGGCAGGTATTGTTTGGAGTCTTGCCCAAGGACTCTTAATGCTGTAGTGCGGTGTGTTACTCAGGCAGGGTGATCCAGTCTCAGTCAGGACAGCCCGTTATACTACATAAATCATCGCTAAATCAATGCAACGTGATATATTAATGCAATCTTACACCCCTATTACACAAGGACAGAGACTGGGAAAAGCTGGACTAAAACATACAGTAAATAACGAGGCAATTTAGCTTTTCTTCATATAAGTTAACAGTTAGAATTCATATAAAAAAGAAAGATGAAGGAAAACAATGCCCTGGTGGAGAAAGAGGAAGAAGAAGGGAGAATCAAACCAGATAAGAAATATTGCCAATTTGTACAACCTTAGGCCTTAAAGCGTCTCTACTTGCACCTACTGGTCACCCCGATGGGCATCGAGGTCTGTTTTGTTTACGCACTCTTGGAGTCCAACTTTGAGCTGGGCTAGCTGATGGCCGTGGTTGGCCAGCGTGCTGTTGACCTGGGCCAGGTAGGTGTCCGAATGGCTCTCCAACTCGCCTCGGATCCTCTCCAGTTCATCAGCCAGGTCGCCAAGGCTCCCACACTGGCCCTCCACCTGGCTGACCCGGCTCTGTACTCCCAAAACTTCTTTGTGGACGCCCAAAGCAGTGCTGCGGCATCCTTGCATCTCCCCTGCCAGCCGCCGCCTCAGGTTCTGGAGCTCAGCCTTCAGCTGGATCAACCGCTGCTCTCCAGCTCCCAGCAGGTTCGTCTGTTTGCCCACTAACTCTGTTATTCCTTGTACTTGCGTGGCCAGACGTTGCTCACGTTCCTGCCAGGTCGAGTTGGCTTGTCCAACCTCTCGGGCAAAAAACTGGACTGAGTCCCGAAGTCCTTTCAAGGTGCGATTCACAGAATTGACATTGATCTTGAGGAGTGTGATCTCGCCCTGCAGGGATCCTTCCTGGTTCTCCTGTGCAAGCTGAGTCAGGAGAGCCTGCAGTGTCCTGTTGAGGCGCTCCAGCATGTCTGAGTGCATGTCCAAGCGCCCAGACACTTTCTTTTCCACCTCTTTACACTCATCCAAATCTGTCTGGATGAGGGCCACCTCTGGGCTTGGCGCAGGGGAGCAAGCCGATGTGCATAGAAGCTCAAGGTCCGTCAACTGCTTCTGTAAGCCATCCAGGTCGGCCTCCACACGCCTCCTGACGTTATCAATTTCTGTCTCCAGTGCCGGAACCACCTGACCCTCCAGCAGCGCTGGAGCCGTGGCATTGCTAAGCTCTTCCACGGCAACAAACAGGCGCTCCTCAAGGCTCTTTAGCTTGCCATCCAAATGGGTCTTAAACCCATCAAGGGATCCTGGTACTGTCCCAAAAGCATCAAGACCTCCCTCGTTCCTCTCTGTGGCATTGATCCGAGCCTCCATGTCCAAAAGGCGGGCGTCCAGAATGGTTTCCATGTGGTTTGTATACTCATTTAGTGTCAACTGTAGCTGCCTCTGAGACTCAGTCAGGCCTTTGACCGTCTCTTCCAGCAGCAGCACACGCTGGGACAAGCTGTTGACCTGACCACAGCAGCTCTCTGTCAGGGTAAGGCCTTGGATCTGGGCCTGCAGATTCCCCAACTCTTTTCTGAGGCCTGTTTCACGCCCATCCAACGACTGCTGGAGCTGCTCCTGCCCATTCAGGTGTTCCTTATGACACTGCTGCTGCACCTGGGAACAGGAGACACCAAAGGGTAACTCATCTGCATAAGAATAAGGTCCTTGTGGTTGATCTAGATGTTTGGACTAGATGAAGTCTAGCTAAGATTGAGTAAACTGGTGGTCTCTCCAGCCATAGCAGCTTTACCTACTGGCCCACTAGCTCTGTAATTCCTTGCATCTGCTTGACCAACCTCCTGAGCATGGAAATCCTTCTAGCATGTGACTTTACATAATCTTCAGGAATGCATTCTTCCCTAGGGAAACCTTTTAGGTCTTCTTAGGGAAATATCATATGACCTTGTTAGATGTTTTTCTAGTAAAAACCGTTACATTTTTCTGTTATCAATGTCATCAACGAATAATAGAACCCATCTGATTTGCAACTATAATTTGCAATCATGTAAAATAATGTTGAATGAAATGCAATGGAACCTTGTGTTTTATTTTGAACATTTGCTTTTCTATTTTAGTACCGTGTTGATTCGTTTTGTTGCTAAGTTAAGGTAATGCTACCCTTTACCTGCAGACAAATCTAACAAGTGAACATGATTTAGGATTTTAAAAAGGATTAGACAAAGTGAGAACATGGCTTACAGCTACAGCACCCCTGATTCTTTCCTAATGTATTGTTGAGGAACAGTTCTCCAGGCTTCCTAAAGGATAGTTTCGCTTTTTCAGGACAGTCCCTGTCCCTGAGCAGTTTCAGAAACAGTGTAGAATAATCTCCGCAAAGAACCAAGAACAACCAATATTCAGAGAAGAGCTTTGGGACATCCTTCAAGAAGCCTGGAGAAGTGTTCCTGAAGACGGCTTAAAGAAATTAGCTGGTCTAAGAGAGTTCATGGTGTGCTGAGGAATACCGGTGGTCAAACCCAATTTTGCACTGTCTCCAACCCGGGGAGCCTGGCAGTGGTTCTCTTCTTACCTACAGGTTTGGCAGTACCAAGTGTTGCAGCAGGGCTGTCGGTCCGCTCCACTAAGTCTGACAACTGGTGTTCCCCAAGGCTCTGTCCTTGGCCCTCTTTAATTTTCTCTATATACTGGCTCTCTAGGGGAGAGCATGGTCTCTCATGGCTTCTCCTATCCTTCTTATGCAGATGACAGAAGTAATCCTCTCTTTTCCCTCCTGGGATCAACATGTCTCTACCCGAATCTCTAACTGCTTGTCTGACATCTCTTCATGAATGACATCACATCACCTTAAGTTTAATCTTAACAAGACTGAGATTCTTTACTTGGAAGGCAATCATTCACCATGACTGGATCTTCACATCTCTTCTGGCAATTCACTTCTTGTCACATCAAGAACCCCTAGGAATCCTGGTGTCACATTCGATGATGAGCTGTCTTTCTCCTCTCATAACCCAGCTCTTATCAAACATGTCTCTTCTCGTCCTCTCTGACATAAAGCGCTGCTTGCCTTAAACCTCCACTCGTCAAGAGAAGAGGAAGACATGCGTCGAGACTCTTCTCAGTCCTGGCTCCTCAGGGGTGGAATGAACTTCCCCTGGTGGCCAGGACTGCTGAGTCCTTTGCAATCTTCAAGTGTTGATTAAAGACTCACCTGTTTAAGGAATTTCTCAGGGAATAATCTTCCCAAAACAGTCCTACTCTTACCTCTGCTCTTTCTTTCTTCTTCTTCGTCTTCAAAAAAACACTAACGGCACTTTCTTTTTTCTTTCTAGTCGCAGGGTTTTATGACTTTGTTACTTGGTTGGAATAGTTAATCAGCAGTTGTTGATCATAGCTGGTCACTAATATGAAGTTCCTCTTGAATTTATGTTCCAAAAACCAGAGCTTCAATTACCTGTCCAATCCGCTCATCGCAATGGTTCTCCAAGCTGGCCAGCCTTTTCTCAAAGCCATCCAGGATCTCAGCTCTTACTCCAGCTAGCCTGCTGTCCAGGAGTTCCTCCAGCAGTGACTGGCTTCCCCCAGCAAGGACAGGCCTGCCCACGTTCGCCTCCATCAGCCTCTTCAGCTGTCCATCATGACCCATCACCATGCCATGGATTTCGTCCAGTATGTCGCTTTTGGCCCGCAGCTCATCCTTCACTTCCGTCACCCTTCCCACCAACTCTCCAAGCACTGGGAAGCCCTCACCGCCATCCAGGATCTCAGGCGTGCCTTCAGGTATGACACCAAAGCCCACAGTGGAGTCAGGTCGGCGTGGGGCGCCCAGCAGGGTGGTGAGCATCTTGGTAGTGTCCTCTCGGAGAGAGGTGCGAAGACGGTCTTCCAGGCCGGCTACCAAACCGTTGAGAGTGTCCAGGCTCTGAGAGAGCCTCCTCAGGTCTTCTTCCATACGGTCCAGGCGCTCGCCAGAAATGCCTGCCTTTGGGCCTGGAACGGCAGAGAGAGAAGAGAAAAGCAGAGGCACATAAATAATGCATATCATCATTTTCAAAAAATGGGTTACTTTGTAAATATGGCTTTGCTTTGTCAAACTAGAATAAAAGAGAAACACAACCAGAACTTTGAGAAATAGCAGGGCTGTGAGGGTTAAATTCAAATTAAACCTCAGAAGGCAATTAGCAAGATGGCTGAACTGATGTTTCATTCATTGACTTGGAAGGTAACAGTTCACTGGGGTCCAAACTGGCCAAATGAATCTTTCCTAATCAATATCGGGGTTTGCCTGTAGCTCATTGGTCTCTAGATGCTGTTATGAACACTGGCACAGGCTGAAGGATTTTTTGTTGGAATGACTGGATTGACTGGCGGGGACACTGAGCCTGATAAGATCATATGAATGAAGGACTTCTAAGGACAGTGCAGCACAGCAACGTTGTAGGCAGGTTACAAGGTAGGTTAAGAAAATGGACTGCATGTTTTATTACAAAATCCTTTATTACAGAGTCCTGCTGAACAAAATTTAGTGCAGCAAAGTGTGAACAAATTCTTAAAAATGATTCAAATGACAAAAAATTGATTTCCTCCCAACTTAGTAGTTACCCTTGAGAAGAGTAGGGAGTTGTGGGAGTGATCTGTAAAAAATGGGCACATATATAGGACAGTAGAGAGACCATCTATGCTATATGGATGAAGACGGTGGAGCTGGAGGTGTCAGAGTTAAAGATGATGGGATTTGCACTGGTGGTGACGAAGATGGACAGAATAAGGAGCGAGTATTTTAGAGGGACAGCTCAGTTTGGACAATCTGGAGACAAAGTGAGAGAAGTGAGGTTGTGTTAATGAATCCCTGGGATCAGAACCAACACTGCAGTGGTGGTCTAGTGATTAGGCCTCAGGATCGAAAGGTCAATGGTTCGAATCCCAAACCAGTAGGTTGCCCTGAAGTACCTTTGAAAAAAAGTGAAAGTGACTACCCTTGTCATTATTAAACGCAGCACAAAACACCCCCTGCGTTTCACCCATACACATGTGCAGCAGGGGGCAGCTATTGAAAGTGCCAGGGGAGCAGTGATGGGAAGAGTACCTTGCTCAAGGGTAATTTAGGGCAACCTACTGATGAGGGAATCAAACCCACAACTTTCCGATCCAGGGCAACGCCCTAACCACTAGGCCACTGCTGCCCTTGTGGAAGGTACTGTGCCCATCACTGCCCATCATTTCTTTGTTGGGGTTGACTGTGAGCTGGGTCCTCACATTGACAAGATTTCACTGGGGAATGTCTCTAAATAATACTGAGATTATTTTTCAGATTTGGTTCATTTTGTCTGACAATATATGTTGTGTTTCAGGAAAATTTTTTTCTGAAAAGTTTTTTATTAAAGAATTTTATTTTTCACCACATCACCTGCCCCTGTTAGCTGATTTAAGGAGCACATGATTGCACAGTTCGCTTGAATGCAGCGGTGATATTCTGTAATATTTGAGATTTAATGAACAATTCTTCACACATCAGTATAGAATTTCCTGCAGAATATAGTTTCACAGCCCTTTTTAAAAATACTTGATTCCACATCTGATATGTCTTTGTTGGTGTATGAGTGGATGTGTATAATCTCTTATTCACCGTAGCTTTTGGAACCTCCAGAAGGCAGAAGACCAGTCGGGATGGGTCGGTGGTCAGGGAAAGGGAAGTGTTTGCCTGGCTCCACCCCTGCCCCAGGGATGAGTGTGTGCTCTGGAGGAATGTTGGGATGGGGGAAGCCCTTGAATGCAGGCTTGGGTCCTTGAACGGAGCCCTTAAACGGGGGCATCATGGGCTCGGGGACAGACGCTGTCCCATCGAGACAGTTCTCTGTGGACTGGCCCGGGCAGCAGCGCCATTCCAGCTCGGTCACTGTCTTGTACCCAATCTTGTACTTGGGCTTGAAAAATGTCCGATACCTGCGAGGATCCAACACAGTAACATACAGGAAGCTTAGAATCAAGGTTTTTAATATTGAAACGAAAAAGGTTTGCACAATTTCAGATTTCAGATCAGTCGAGCATCTTAAAATCGATGTGTTTCCATTTGATATCAGCTGAGAGAGAACGAGGACTGGTACTTTGGAAAAGTGGGGAGCAAATAAATAAAAAAATGATTCGCAAATGAGTCATTTGATTGCTCTATAAAGAAGATTCACAGCATGAATCGTTTGATTGCTCTGATTAAATGAATATGAGACAACGCTTAAGTGTGTAAAATAAAACAATGAAAAAGTTCATCACTACCAGCGTATGAAGAAATTCACTACAAGCTGGCGGATATTAATTTGAAACTCATTTTTTAAATTAAGAATACCTACTTTTTCTCCTAAAATAAAATGAAATCAAATCAGTGTCATGCTCAGAAATTTCTCCACCAAGTATATGATCTGAATTTAAAAACATTTTATGAAAAATATGACAATTTACAGGTCATTTCTACACAAATTCGTCCATTTTTAACTTCAATTATCATCAAATGATGAGTGATTTTGAACTGTAATTAAATGATTTATTATTATTACATTTTTCTTTATCCTTTAACAATCCTACTCATTGCACAAAACAGAGATTTTAGGTTGTATGTTTCATTAAAAACACGATTAAAAACACAAATTAGGAAAATAAAATGGAAATAAATGTATATTTAATGATTGCAGGGACTATTTTTTTCACTAAGCTCATGTAAAGTCCTGTTAAAAATGAGGTTTTCATAAAATCGAGTTTATATTTGTCTCAATCCCTCGGGATCTTAGAGGGGCTGTTACATAATAGTACAATATATTGTTTTATATTTGTATTACCGTTTACTTATTGTCGTTTATTTAAAAAATGACATGAAAAAATGACAGCTACATGAAAAATTGCTGACTTCAGATGTTCCAACAGCGGGGTATAAATCTGAATTACAGTACAGACATGAGCTACACATCCTCTACCAATCAGTATCTGTTTAATCTCATAGGACTCGGTGATGGGAGGAAGTCAATGAGGGGAATAAGGAGATTAGTGTACGGGACAGGATTGCCGCTCAGATTAGTTTCTATTAGTTTCTCAGATTAGAAAAATGGAAAGTGCTTTCTTGTTGCTGCTGTGAACTGGGTTGTCTTTTCTTTGATGAGTTCATGGACAGGTGCGTTTGTAGGATCGGAGAATCTGATTGGAAGGTTAGTAAAACTTGACATGTTGCAGGTTATAAGTCACATGAATCTCATTCTGTTTAACTGATGAAAAATATCATCCAGTAATTCATTCATGAACAGATATGTGGCAGGAGGGTCTCGCCGTGAGATGATTCACTCTGAGCTGCAGGGATAAGCGGACAGGCCTGTGGTGTCTTTCTGATTTTGACCACTAGAGGGAAGCTCTGAGACACAGTTCACATATACCCAACCATAAAGGGGAGACTATCACATGAACAGACAGACAGACAGGCTGGCAGACAGATAGATAGATAGATAGATAGATAGATAGATAGATAGATAGATAGATAGATAGATAGATAGATAGATAGATAGATAGATAGATAAGGATGGATGGATGGATGGATGGATGGATGGATGGAACTGTGCTCACATTACCACGGGACATTTCTGTCCCCAGATGCACTTGGTGGTGTAGTCCGCCTTCACATAGGTGGCAACTCCATCCTGCATGGTGCAGGTGATGTTCTTCTGACGATGTATGGGCACACTAGTTTACATAGAGAGAGAGAGAGAGAGAGAGAGAGAGAGAGAGAGAGAGAGAGAGAGAGAGAGAGAGAGAGAGAGAGAGAGAGAGAGGAGAGATGAAGTACAGAGAGAGATGAAGAGAGAGAGAGAGAGAGAGAGAAAGTGATGAGAGAGAGAGATGAGAGAGAGAGAGAGAGAGAAAGTGATGAGAGAGAGAAGAGAGAGAGAGAGAGAGAGAGAGAGAGATGAAGTGATGAGAGAGAGATGAAGAGAGAGAGAGAGAGAGAGAGATGAAGTGATGAGAGAGAGATGAAGAGAGAGAGAGAGAGAGAGAGAGAGAGAGAGAGAGAGAGAGAGAGAGAGAGATGAAGTGATGAGAGAGATGAAGAGAGAGAGAGAGAGAGAGAGAGAGAGATGAAGTGATGAGAGAGAGATGAAGAGAGAGAGAGAGAGAGAGAGAGAGATGAAGTGATGAGAGAGAGATGAAGAGAGAGAGAGAGAGAGAGAGAGAGAGAGAGAGGAGATGAAGTGATGAGAGAGATGAAGAGAGAGAGAGAGAGAGAGAGAGAGAGAGAGAGAGAGAGAGAGAGATGAAGGATGAGAGAGAGATGAAGAGAGAGAGAGAGAGAGAGAGAGAGAGAGAGAGAGAGATGAAGTATTTAGAGAGATGAAGAGAGAGAGAGAGAGAGAGAGAGAGAGAGAGAGAGAGATGAAGTGATGAGAGAGAAGGAAGAGAGAGAGAGAGAGAGAGAGAGAGAGAGAGAGAGAGAGAGAGAGAGAGAGAGAGAGAGAGAGAGAGAGAGAGAGAGAGAGAGAGAGAGATGAAGTGATGAGAGAGATGAAGAGAGAGAGAGAGAGAGAGAGAGAGAGAGAGAGAGAGATGAAGTGATGAGAGAGAGATGAAGAGAGAGAGAGAGAGAGAGAGAGAGAGAGAGAGAGGGTGAATACACATTATAAGGATTTAAATCTTTTAGGCCCAGAAGTTTGTGGGAGCCTGTTCTGTATGTTTTCTTCTATCTTTTCTATTTTCTGACCTTAAAGATTTAAGGTCAAGGTTTAAAAGAGAAGTTAATGTCACCTTTGGACAGAATAAACATAAATGATATTTCTGAAAATCTTAATGCTTTTATTTAATTAAAATAACTCAAATTAATAGCTTTAATTCGCCTTTAATTGAATGTTGCTTTGCATGCTTGATCAGTTCATTAGCAGCTGTTTTAAGAGATTTGTCTCTGAAAAATCTTTCCCGTCTTAACAGTTCTCTTTAACTCTTTCCTGAATGATATTTCAGACATTGCTTTATAAAGTGATCTTTTTTTATTTCAGATTCAGAGTCGTTCATCAAAAGCTTCGTTGAACCCATAGCTGTAGGTGCACAGTAGCGCTGTCACCTGACAGTGAGAAGGTCCTTGGTTTGATTCCCAGGCGGGACGGTCCCGGTCCTTTCTGTATGGAGTTTGCGTTTCTGTGTCTGCGTCCAAAGAGTTCTGTGTCTGCGTCAGCTCAGGTGGAACTGAAGATGCTAAATTGTCCCCTAAAGTGTGTATGTGTTTGTCCATGTGTCTGCCCTGTGATGGACTGGCGACCTGTCCAGGGTGTGTCCCTGTCTTTCACCCTGTGAAAGCTGGGATAGGCTCCAGCCAATCCTGTGAATTGTATTTGTTTATCATTTTTAGTGGATTGAATTCAGTCTAATAAATTTATTTGTTTAGCTCATATTTAATCTTTGTAATCCATCAAAACACATCATTTGTCCAGACCTTTCCTTCTTCTTATTTTGGCTGCACCCATTTAGGGGTCTCCATAGCGGATCATCCGTTTCCATTTCTTCCTGTCCTTTGCATCTTCTTCTTTCACACCAACCGCCTCTATGTCCTCTCTCACCACATCCATAAACCTCCTTTGTTCTTCCTCTTCTCCTCTTTCCTGGCAGCTCCATCTTCAACATCCTCCTCCTGATATAATCATCATCTCTCCTCTGCACATGTCCAAACCAGCGCAGCCTTGCTTCTCTAACTTCGTCTCCAAGACGTCCAACCTGATCTGTCCCTCTAATATACTCATTTCTAATCCTGTCCATCCTTGTCACACTCAACGAACATCTCAGCATCTTTATCTCTGACACCACCAGCTCCGCCTCTTTTCATCAGTGTCACCGTCTCCAAACCGTATAACATAGCTGGGCTCGCTACTGTCATGTATAAACCTTCCCTTTTACTCTCACTGGTACCCGTCTGTCACAGATCCAGACTACATCTGTGATGCTCTCACTGACCTTGACGTCTTTTTTATAGACGCTCACCTTCACCTGTACATTTCGCCATAATATGAGAACCAGAATTTGGAGAAGTTAGAGCAGCAGTTGGAAAAAAGAATGAAAGAACAAGAGAGAAAAAAACAGCAGAGTAACAAAAGACAAAGGAAAGTCAATAACAGGATGTCTTCCTCCAGTCCAGCCAATGAATTGGCCTGGAGGGACCAGACCTTGTGGCCATTGCTAAATGGGAAGCATCAAGCTACACAGATGTCTCTCGCATTTTTGCATACACAAGCGTTTGAAACTTGATCGGCCATCGCAATGTGTCCGGCGCTCTGCTTACCATCTCCCAACCTTCCAATAACAGATTCAATCATCAGGTTAAAGATGTGAGATGCAACTATAGCAACTGCTAAATGTTATCTGCCGTTGGACCACAGGCAACACAAAACCAGACTCTAGAGATCCACTGCTGTCCCACACAAGCCCCACATCCAGCCACAGCAGCAGGACAAGGACCTGAAATACAATGCAGGTTTCCTTTGATCAGAAGGGCTTAAAAGGGACAATTTTTTCATAATAAAATATTAAATGGGTTTGGTCTGAAATGCATCAAAACTGAATGGGTCATAACGATAATGAAACCAGACATCAAAAGCTCTTTCACGGAAAATTACAATGAGAAATGGTTATGAGGACACTGTCTAATGCCTGGGACATTGTTTAATAATAGATTTAAGATCATATTTTGTCCTGAAATGTATTTTTAATCCATTTCTTTTTATTGAAAAATAATGCCCTGCTCTGCAGTGGTGACCTGTGCCTTTGCCCTGAGAGGATCCAGCAAGCCCTGGAACCGTAGTTGGGATTAGCCACTCAGATAAGGATGGATGGATGGATGGATGGCAGGCTGAAGAGAGGAACAAAAAGTAAATGCCCAGCCTATCACTTCAGTCTAAGAGGTAGATAGATAGATAGATAGACAGAAATGCATGAAGATGGATGGATAGATAGATGGATGAAGCCAGGTTCCTATATATGAGCATAATAACTGGGGCAGCGATGGCCTATGTGGTTCGGGCGTTGGCCACATGATCAGAGAATTGGGGGTTCGAACCCCTTCCCAATAGGTTTCCCTGAGGTACCCTTGAGCAAGGTGCCATCCCTGTCACTGCTCCCCGGGCGCTTTCAATAGCTGCCCACTGCTGCACGGTGTTGAGTGTGCATGGGTTAAATGCAGAGGTCCAATTGCGTTGTGGTTCACTGCCTGCTGTGCTGTGACCTCGCAATGACAAGGGTTGTCACTTTCACTTTTTTCAATAAGACCCACCTACTTTAACAGGAAAGGCCCATGGGACTGACACACATGATATCCAATCAAAGTGCACTGTTTTTGTGCCATATTGAAACAGGGCTACAAGGAAGCGATACACAGGACACTTAATCTGCATCTTTCATAAAGCCACAATTTTCCAAGAATAAGTGGAAAGGAGTCAATATGTGGGGCAATAAATGTCCTCGAACCCATCTGTGGGAGGTTGTGGGTTCTGGACCAGTAAGTTATTCTGAAGCACCCTGTCCCCCAAATATATATCTATAAATATGTATCACAAAAGTGAATTCTATACGTGCTGTTTTCCCAGCTAAGCCAATATGCATTGGTTCTTTTTGAAAATGTAACAATGTTTATACTTTGTTTTTCCAGGATATCAGTCTCCTAAGCAATCTGAGATAATGCCAAACAGACATCACGGTGGAGGAGCCAAACACAGCCTTTTTGCTCCTTCTTCAGTGTCACTGCCATTAACTGACACCATCTTGGGCAATCCATGAAACCAGCTGTTAGTTGAGCGGTGGCCTGTCAAGATGTAAGACACATCTGCCAAGACACATCTGGAGTCTGAAGTTTGCTTCTTCTTGCAATGGAGATATAATTAATGTAGCTGACAATTAATGGCCACCCTTTAGGTCATCACTAAATCATCCCACACACGACTCACAAACAGAAAGCAACATCTGACACCAGATCTGCTTCTGCTTGTAGCAGAACGTGTGTCCTGCAGTTTCAGAAACCACATAACCAAGTCTGCTAGAGACTACTGACCTCCTCCACAAGGGGAGGCTAGCGGGTGATGACTTCTGTAGAAAGCTGGATTAGTAGTCAGGACAGATCCCATGTTTGGAAGCACAAGTGAGGTAGGAAACTGGTGTAGATGTTCCGCAGAAGTTCTTCATCCCATAGAAACGCATTTATGAGCGAGTTGTGGATTAAGAAACATCCCCCAGTGGTAGTTTTTCGTCCATGCTGATGAATCTGAGAAGTTCTCATGATGTAAACACCCTTTACGGGCTAAGCTGACCACGCAGAGTGAAGCCTGCTGAGGAAGTGAAGGCGAGCGACAGCTGAATGGGTTTACAGGCTGAAGAAAAGCAAAGAGCCAGTTTCAGAGCTGGAGAGCACCCATCTGGGAGTGACAGATCCAGATGTGGAGACTGTCGCTACAGCCCAAACACACACACACACACCAAGTCCCCCTCTTAGTCGCGTCGGCCAACGTTGCTTGTGCTGCCAGTGATACTCAATCCAGGCAGGTGTCTGAAGAGCAGTGATGAGAAGCAGAGAAGAGAAAAATAAGTCATTTCAAAAAAAGATCTCATTTACAGTCTCGCGCAGATGCAGGCTTCAGCCCAGACACGCTGGGTGTCTTTACTTTTGCACAGGAGCCACACTAAAGCACTGTTTAACTTTAAAATACAGTTAAACATTTCACATGAATGAAACCCGTTTAAATTATCCTAAAGGGCTTTAATGAGTATTTACATATTTATTGGTTTATAACTTGTTTAAGCCCTTTTGTATCAGTAGCTTTAAATAAAATGGAATATTTGAACATTGTGTTATATATTATGTATATTTTTCTTCTTCAAATTTTAAAGGAAATTTGCAGAATAGCAGGGTGTAAAAATGATTTCCAAATTATTCTGCATTATTATTATTATTTCTTTTCCATTTAACAGACAAAAAGCCAAACATTCATTTACGGACCAGTTTTAGGCTTATTTATTCATTTTTTTCTCAACTAATGAATAATATTTGAACAAATGACTTTGTTTCTAGCAGCCCTGATCCATGCACAGACTGTCTGTGAGGGCGTTTGGAGTTATCTTAATGCTTTGTTCATCTAATGCCCATCAAAACAGCAGATACTGGCACGAGAAAACATGAATTTAATTTTGGTAAAAAATTAATTGGTAAAATTCCCCTTTACAAAGAATGATGTGGCTGATGTGACTAGAGACCTCTGAACTTGTTAACTGCATTAGTCTCAGACATTGGCTCCCAGTCAGCTTCTGCTGGAGGCTCTTCATACCCAGTTTCACAAAGCGCCAATGAGATGAAGAGACAGATTCACACGTTGCCAGGAGTTTATGGGAAACGAGAGACACATATATAACACGCCGGTGATGTTTGGAGGGCCCGAAGAGCATTTTACGTCCAGACCCACTGCTAAGACCTCACAGTAAGAGAAAGAAAGGGCGTGTGTGTGTGTGTGTGTGTGTATGTTGGGTGGTAATGGTGATGTTATTCATCTGTTCATTACTGAAAGTGTGAGGCACTGTAAGAGAAAGTGTAATGCGTTAAGAACGATGGGGCGCCGGAGGATGAGGTGAAGCCGAGATGGGAAAACCTCATCAAAAGGATGAAGAATGTGCTCCCATCATCTCCACACACCTCACACTCAGCTAAAGAACATCAAACCTGTCCTGGCTTTGCTCTCAGCCTGGAGAAGTCTGCTTCCACTGTAAATATTTGAAGGATCAGATTTCGGTCACCAAATCCCCTCTGGCTGTCCCAGGAGAGCAGGAGAATTCCTTTCAGTTTTTGTCAGGATGCCTTTTCCTTTTTTTTTCCTTCTCTCCACCACCTCCACCAAAACAACCTTTCCTTGTGTCCCTGCACTCCCACATCTGCAAAAATGTGTTGCTTTATCAACATTTTCGAATCGCATCTTCAGAGAAGAATGCTCAATGAATAATCATTTTTGTTTAACTGAATATTTATCCTTTTTTAATCTGCAAAATTCTCTGAATGCAAGAGCGGTTTGGAAATAGTTTAAGGTTTGGGACGACCAACACTCTTGTTGATATTTAGGCAATACAGCCAAGGGGGGTCTCCAGTTGGGTAGACCTTCAGGAGTCAGACAGAAGGCCTTAAACAAGTGTTCCTCACACCAGTTCTAGGCCTCCCAGATGTTCCAACTTTTTGCTCCGACATAAAGGAATATTTGAGAAATGTAGGACATTGTGATTTATGACTTTGGCAGTCATCACATTTCAGAATTAGCGGAATATAGCACTAAGCTGTGTACTGACCATGTTACCTAGTCTCCCATACTATGCAGGACACATACAATAATTATTTTAATGAAAAAGGGTTTTTTCAAGAACCTTGCAGACCCTGGAAAGTTCTTTTCCAGTACTTTATGTTCTGTGAAACTCAAAGTTCTCCACAATCACACCTCTTATTTGCAAGAGATTTCCTTCAGAGGACCGTACATCGAAACGTTCTCTAGGAACCCAAAGAATGGTTCTCTGTCATCATGTGTAGGCCTTCAAGATGCTCTAGATACAGCATTGTATTCTCTTGTATAACTCTTTACCGAAGGATTCCCTGTAAAACTGAAACACACAAACTCTAAAAAGTGTTTCAGGCTTCCAATATAACGGAGCTTCTGTATTTATTCTAGATCGTTCGTTATGTGGTGTGCACCACTGCTAGCTAAATGTCAACAAGAATCCCATTAGGACCGAGCCCGACAAGCGGTACCAAGAAATTGTGTCCCCGTCATGGAGTCCTATCTGTTTCTCCCTGCTGTACAGTGAACCCGACCTGTTCACGTGTTGATCCTTTCACCTGTCACAGCTGTGGCGTGATCGTAGTCAGATTTATAATAGCCAATTGAAGCAGACCCTGCTTTTAGTTCCAGAACCTAGCCAGGATTTGTCTTCGGGCTTTAATGGAGCCAGCTTCAGAGGGTTGACAATTTTAACATGCCCATCCTGTCGGCATGGGATAAGGGATAAAACGAGCAGCCTTTAATGGGGCTTACAGGGACGTGATTGATACTCACTCTCTCACTTTCCTATTCTTTCCAACACAAGCGTGACTGCTCTTTCATCAGCCAACGAGTTCAGGTCCTGGCCAAGCCATCAGATGAGCTTTACAGACGATAGTCCGTTGCGGTATAAATATAGAAGCGGAGGGATGGATGCCAAGAGCGAGCGGCTTTTTCAAGTCCGTTAGACAAAGGAAGGAGAGAGAGAAGGCAGAATTTGAATTTACCCGATGCATAACTCTAGAGTTAATGCTCGTGACTGTCGAGGCAGGAATGCACAATATTTAGAGAGGGTTCAAGAAACGTTACATTTAAACTAAAGTTATCATGATGCACCTGACTACACAGAAGATAAGCAAACCGGGCAGTTACTCTGGTGATGTCAAGGGCAAAGCGGGTTCTTACATATTCAGAAAAAGGAAGAAAATCTTTATTTAAAAGGAAATTTACAGCCTTCAGCACTTTATACAAGGTAAGAACAAATCCCTCAGTATTTAGATTGTCCACTCTTGACTGATGTTCTCGGCTGTCCTCTTAACTCTCGGTTCTTTCTGTCTTCATCTCAACCAGCTACAGCCGTCCCCGCTAAAGCTCTCACCGACACTACTTTTCCCTACGCATTCACACAAGGAGCTACCCACACACACCTCAGCTGCCACGCACATTACTCTCTCATGGACATTAAAAAGGCAATGAGACAGAGCAGTCAAAGAACAATTTAAAAAACAAGAACATCCCAAACTGAAGTTCACAGCATGATGAAAAGAGAAAATGAAACCTCATCAACTATGCAAGACAAAGACGACCACGGAACCACCCAGATTTAGAGCACTTCATCTTCAAGAAAAGCAAAAAGTCCACGGAAACTCAACACTGCAGGTCTGAATGGATGTCCAGATGTTCAAGACACCATTACAGGACTTCTTCTTCTTTCAGCTGCTCCTGTTAGAGGTCGCCACAGCAGATCATCTGTCTCCATTTCTTCCTGTCCTCTGTATCTTCATCACCCTTTACGTCCTCTCTCACCTCCTCCATAAACCTCTTTGTCCTTCCTCCTTTTGCCTGGCAGCTCCATCTTCAACAGCCTTCTCCTGATATAATCCTCATCTCTCCTCTGGACATGCGCAAACCAACACAGTCCTGCTTCTCTTACTCTGTCTCCAAACCGTCCAACCAGAGATGTCCCTCTAATATACTTAATTCTGTCCATCCACATCCATCCACAAATCTCAAACGTCTGTGTTAGAAGACCCAAACTGGATGTGGTTGAAACTGGACTGTCTGAGTTGTGGAGGAAGGTTTTATGGGGTGACAAGTGTAAACCTATAACGGAAATTAACTTCCTAACTTTTCCTCTCAGCAGTGAAAAGTCAAAGTGCAAAGTCAAGCTTTTTCAAAACTTTCTTCTCCATGCGGGGGGACAAATCTTGTGCATAATGATAAAGTCCTTCTCTCCAAGCACAGACACATTATACAGGCTTTAGGCACTTACTCAGAAAAGAGACAAACAACACCATAATTGGTTGTGAACAAACATGGTGGTTTTCTGCATATGGCAATCATTTAAGACATCAGCACCATTTGAACAAACAAGGAAATGAGACGTCTCTATATGTGAAAGAGAAACGATATCAGACGTATTTCAGAGCACCGCAAGAGCTTAAATAAAGGGGTCTTTTCACAGTACTGACAGTGGAAGAGGAGATATTGCTTTAATGTGAAGTGAAGTGAAAGTGAAGTGAAAGTGACTAAGCACCTTTAGACATTACACATGGCACAGCACACAGTGAACCACAACTAAATTCAACCTCTGCATTTCAACCATACACACCATGCAGCAGGGGACAGCTATTTAAAGCGCCTGGGGAGCAGTGATGGGGACAGTACTTTGCTCAAGGATACTTCAGGGCAACATACTGGTCTGGGATTCGAACCCATGGTCTTTCGATCCTAGAGCCTATTCCCTGACCAGCAAACTGACCGCTGCCCCACTTTATCAGTGTGAATAAAAGGGGAGGGGGTACGTCAGGCAGTGTACGACTTTTGCCAATCAATATACCGGATTGGTCGAGGCCTGGGTTAACGACCACTGGGTTGGGCCACTGTCAGCCTAAGGAGGTTATCAATATGGTCTGATCTTAGAAGCTACGCAGGGTCAGGCCTGGTTAGTCCTTGGATAGGAAGATTAAATGATTTTGGACCTGTCTTAGGTGAGACAGCGAGCATACTGGGAGAAGAATGTTGAAGATGGAGCTGCCAGTCAAGAGGAGAAGAGGAAGGACAAAGATGTGGTTGATGGATGTGGTGAGAGGGGACATGAAGTTGGTTGGACTGAAAGAGGAAGATGCAGAGGACAAGAAGAAATGGTGATATGATCAGAGAAGAAGAAGAGGAGGAAGAAGCAGAACACTGTAAGGGTACATGAGATCTGCATAAATCTCATTGCAAGCAGAGTGGAATTCAGGGCCAGAGACTTTTCCACACAAGACTCTGGGTCACCGCTAATGCTCAGTCCCACGTGTTTGGGTTATCAAGCACATTAGCCTGACTACTGCGGCTGCATTCACACAAGCCCACAGCAGGTTCAGCTCAATAGGCCAAAAGGAAGTGGCTTAATCCCTGTTTACTTAAAGTTTTAACTTTCTCAAAAAGGGCTGGCACGGCCATCCAGTTCCTCCGTCCTCAGCACACACCAGCCGCCGTCCCTCTTAATCGACTTTAATGCAGAAAATCCCTTTTTCGACCATACTGTACGGCATGGGAAAAGAAACAGGGAACGGGTCTGCAGAGACAGTCTGCGCAATGTTCAATCATAACTCAATTAAGGACCTGATTTGTTGGCTTTTTTATTTCGCAATAGCAAGGCCAAGAGCGCTGAACTCTGGGAGGGACTAATTCATATTAGCAGGGATTCACATGACGTTCCACAGCTACGACGCTGTTTCGGCTTGCTGTTCTCACAGCTGTCAAGGTCACCAGAGGCTGCTGGCGCTAATGCCAGATTTTAGGGAATAGTTCATCTTCCTTTGGGAGTTCCTCTGATGGATGGTGGCTCTGGAGCATTTCTAGCACATTTGGATGCAGGAGATGGTCTGCAGTGTCATGATCTTGTTCAGCCAGTGACCCTTGGGCCAGTTCTTTAACAGTATTCAGATTTCCCACACACTTAGTCAGTACAAGACTCGGGGCAAGACTCGGTTCATGAGCAAGATGTGGGAAAATTAAGGTTTTATTTTTTGAGGCTCTAGCCAATCACTTTAACTGTGCACAGGACCATCTAACAACTCTGCCCAACTTGCAGACGGGGCAGTTTGAATGATTTTGAAAATGCAAATGATTCCAAGAGTTTCGAGATTTCAATACCAAAAATCAAGAAAGAAGCTGTTTAACGTCCACATTTTATACCGGAATTCATCAAGAAGGTGTTTGGTTTGAAATCAAGACAGTTCAACAGGACTTAGTACAGTTCCTCCAAAATGACCAGGAAGGCTCATTTTTGGGGATAATGCATTCCTATAAAATAATACAAGATGCTAAGATTTGTGTTGGGAGGGACGGGGATGGACAGGATTAGAAATGAGTATATTAGAGGGACAGATCAGCTTAGACGTCTCGGAAACAAGGTTAGAGAAGCAAGACTGTGTTAGTTGGGACATGTCCAGAGGATTCTGAAGACGGAGCTGGCAGGAAAGAGGAGAAGAGGAAGACCAAAGAGGAGGTTTATGGACGTGGTGAGAGAGGACACGCAGGTGGTCGGAGTGAATGAGGAAGATGCAGAGGTCAGGAAGAAATAGAAACAGATGATCCACTCTGGTGGCGCTTAAACGAGAGCAGCCGAAATGGGAAGAAGAAGAAGCGCTACTGGGAATACAATCATGTTTCTCTTCAACTTTCAGTTTTTACAAGAGAAAATTGTCAATGGAGTGTATTTTGGACATAATTCGACTTGAGGGCGCGCGACTGCCGAAAGCAAAGCTACTTTAACCGCAGAGATGTACTGTAAGCCACTTTTGGTTACAAATTAGAAAGTTGACAGTCATCTAGTTCCCTTTTTCAGACCTAATCTGTAGACAGTGACAGTAGAACCCTCTCTGTGGGAGCAGGTGTGAGCGAAAGAAACGAGTTCAAGCCTTTAGAGTTGATTTCAGGCCTGGATGCACTTTCCTGGGATTGACTCTCAGCCCTAGTTGTGAAGAAAGTTCAATTGTATGATGAAGTACAATCTCCGTGACTGTGGAATCAACATGGTATGGAGCAGCGGTGGCCCAGTGGTGAGGGAGTCGGCCCCAGGATCAGATCAGGTCGTGGGATCGATTCCGAGACCAGTAGGTTGCCCTGAGGTATCCTTGAGCAAGGTACCGTCCCCATCTGCTCCCTGGACACTTTCGCTAGCGACCCCCCGCTGCACGGTGTGTGTGGGTAAAAGGTCGAATTTCGCTGTGGCGAATAGTCACTTTCACTTTCACATGACCTCAGAATAACCCAGGCTTGACTGTAGCATATAATGATTTTTAGCCTCTCTTAATTCAATGTGTGGTGCTCCAACAGCAGCCTCGAGTGAAAATTGAACAGCAGGGGAAACGAGTATGATGCCCCATCTGAGCTGTGAAAAACTAGAGTAAACACTCCAATGCTGCAGCTCCTCGGTAATGCATCTGCACAGCCGTGTTATGTCAATCTACGTGTGCGTGGAGGAAGCCCGGCCAAGACAACATGCTTCTCCTTGTCATCAGAAAGCTGAGTTCCCTCATTTGCTTTGACATCCGAGACGTGTTGGATGAGGAGTTACAGTAAGGAGAGCTGGCAGGCAGCTTGATTCTTCTCAGCGATAAACAACTAACCCGGTGTTCCTGCTGAACGTGAGGCGAGACAAGGCCTTGGCAAGAGCACAGGGATTTTAAAGTATGCAGACTGATTTCATTTCCACATTATGAGTTTAACTCACATGAAAAATGGGTCTTTTAATGGGACTCAGTCCACTATTGCACAAAGCCCAAGAAACCTAACGGGAAGCTGATTTTCACACACTGGGGTGATTTTTTTCTTTCAAATTCTGTTCCTGAAATGGTCAAGATAACAGTACATTACTTTTCTATTCATCTTAGTCTTCTTCTCCTGTCGGCTGCTCCCGTTTAGGGGTCGCCACATAGGATCATCCACGTCCATGCTTCCGTATCATCCGTTCCTCTGCATCTTTCAAACCTATCTCAGCACATTTCATTTAAATTCATCCGAATTTAGCAATCATCTTCTTCACATTCGGTTTATAGTGGAAGTGAAATGAAATGCAGCCACTGCTCTTCTCCCACGCACACACCCAGCTATTTAAAGGACCCAGGGAGCAGTGATGGGTACCTTGGGTCAACCTACTGGTCTGGGATTCAAACCCATGACATTCTGAGTCCATAAACACTAGGCCACCACTGCCTAGATAGCTTAGCATGTTGGTAGACGTGTACTCACACATATGTAAATATGTATACATATATGTACTCACACACATAAACAAACACACGTCATCAATGTAGAATTAAAAAAAGCCGGTGAGATCCAAACACGTGCCGCTACCGTTCATGCCCATAGCAACCGATGAACTACTAACTTCTAACTAACTTCTGTAACCATAGAAACTCCTTTGAAAGTTGTAGTTCCACAAAAAGTCATTCATGTGTCTTCAAATTTTTTCTGCTCTTAGTTGTAGAATATTGTTTGATGACCTGGTCTCCATGTGCGAAACAATTCCAAAAACTTTCTTCCAGGCTAAAACGTTCAAAAACTGCATGAAACCTGCTCAAAATGGTGTTAAATAGATTGCTTCCAAAACAACATATAATCCATCATCACTGGTGATAATATGAGGAACCCAAGTAGCTTTTAAGCTTCCTGGAGAAGAGCATCTTAAAGGACTTTTAAAGGATGTTGAATCATTTCCCCCATGTTTGCTTTAATGGTAAAATATCTAGATTTTTAAAAGTAATGTTTTCATATCCAGTTAATCCAGATGAACAACCTTGCAAAACAGATGTTGAACAACTTGTGCCATAAAACATGTATAATAATGGCATAATAATGCAACTGGAAGGGGTATAAAATACAATTTGGTTGAATAGTAAGTGTGTTTGGGCTCATTTTTGGAACAATATCATTATGTTTGTGTCTGAACTTTCTGAATATGACCTGCTGATCTCAACTTCACCCCCATTTCCAACTTTAAATGTAAAATGTCCTGCTGACGGGGGCCGCTGAAGAAATATTCCAGCTAAAAAAACAGCCACGTCCAATAATTTCACTGCTGACTGGCGGTTATCCCGTCAGTTAAAGAATAGATGCCCACAATTTTTCAGGAACGCAAACCTGACTGCTGTTGACTGGCTAACACTGAAAACTCTTCTCTGGGGAAGCCTGATGTGGTAGTTCCTCCACTGGATGGAGTCTAAAACAAAGCACTTGGTATTAACACTGCTGCACAAAAATCTAATGTATTGTTGAAGAACAGTTCTCCAGATCTTCCTGAAGGACAACGTTTGAGTCTCTCGTTCTCAGTACAGTCTCTGTGCCTGAGCAGATTCTGAAGCAGTCTGAGATCTTCTCCACAAAGAACAGAGAACAAAAGACAGCCAACGTCCAAAGAAGAACTTTGGGATGACCTTCAAGAAGCCTGGAGAAGGGTTTCTGAAGACCATGTAAAAGAAAACAACCTGGTCTAAGAGCGATGAGGCTGTGCTGGAGAATAACGGTGGCCGTACAGAATATTGACTTTAAAGCTGGTTAGAATCTTTGTGTGGTTGTGATTCACCTGCTCCCTGGGTGTTGGATATGTCTGCCCCCTGCTGGACAGTGTGTGGGTGTTAATAGTAGTGGATGTATTTCGTCGTGTTTCACTGCATGCTGTGTCTCGCAATGACAATTAGTCACTTTCACTTTAATCTCCTTGCTTTTCGTGCCATTTCACCCTTCAGATGTCTGGATCCATTCACACCCATTGGCCACAATTTTGATTTAATCATAATAAACTTAAATTTCATAGTATCATGGTGGAGGTTCCTTGATGACCTCAGTTTTGTTGTTAGTCCTATTGGTTCTTTTATGCATTAATCTCATGGCAAAGGCTCTTAAATGAAGTTTTACATCATGGTTGTTATAGAAACCAGCAGGTGGCTTGCTAGAAGCTGTCGATATATTGGTGTTTCATTGGTGGATTTGCCAATAAACAACAAGGAAAAAGCTCAGTCTTCTTCTTCTTCTTCTTCTTCTTTCGGCTGCTCCCGTTTCGATGTCACCACAGCAGATCAATTGTCTCCATTTCTTCCTGTCCTCGGCATCTTCCTCTTTGAAACCGACCACCTTCGTGTCCTGTCTCACCACGTCCATAAACCTCCTCTTTGGTTTTCCTCTTCTCCTCTTTTCATGTCCAAACCAACGCACCTTTGCCTCCCTAACTTTGTCTCCAAAACGTCAATCCTGAGCTGTCCCTCTAATATACTGGTAAATGCATTTTTTAAGTGTGCAGGGGCAAGGTCAGAAATCCATGGAGGTTTCTGACCCCACTATGACTCAAGCCTAATAAAACTCAACGTTCATCATTTCTTTAGTGTGTTCTCCTGGGCAGGAACATCTAAAAGAGTGAATTCCTTTGCACCACTGACACTAGAATGCTATGAAGAAAGCCAGAAAGACAGAGCAATTAGAAAGCGGTGCAGGGGTGAGGAATGTGTGTCCATAGGGCAGACGACTTGTTGTAAGGTTGAGGGCCGAGGGCTGCGGGTTAACACTCAAACAGCAGGTGAGCTGGAGAACTGTCAGAGAAAATAGAGCTCCGAGAGCAAACCGTGCAAAAGACAAGAAAGAAGAGAAGAGAAGAGAAGAGAAGAGAAGAGAAGAGAAGAGAAGAGAAGAGAAGAGAAGAGAAGAGAGTTCATTCTAACTTCCATCGTATTTGGTCCATGAATGCAACTTAATCTATGATTCTGATCTGCGATTTCTCCCTTTCGCTCTAAAATCCAAGACATATCAATCATCTTAATGGTAAAGCTATAAAAAATGGCGAGAGATAATAAAGAGATAAATAATAAATAAAGAGAGAAAACAAATGTAAAAATAAAACTGATGCAAAAAGAAACACCGTCCTTCTAAAGGGACCTTGGGGACACATTATGAAGGGTGGGACATTGGCCCTTTAATGTGAGTTAATAGAAAGTAAATTCTCACTGTCCATTTTTTAGATTATAACATCATAAATGCAGTTCAGGTTTGGTGGCACCTCAGAAAACTGTTTGTGCACTTTTGGGAATGTGTTTGTGATTTATTTGATTCACTGGCAGTAAATTCAATCCAGGACTTTTTTTTTTTTTTTTTTTTTTTTCTTCAGACCACCATAATAAACTCGCTGAACCCGTCTGACATTTCTGGAGGCCCAGAACTGCACACGAACAAAGCCCGCCACGGGTTAACATATTACCAACTAATTGCCCAGACAACTCCTGCTTGATGGGACCGTTTTTTTGAGGACCGAACAGAGGAAGAGGGGCAGAAAGTGATGGCACACAAAACAAACAGCGCTATCTGGCTTGCAGTGATACTGACTGCACTGTGCTCCAAGCTATGCAGCTTATCATTATAAACCTGAATTTACATTTTTAATAACACGCATGGCTGAAGCTGTTCTCCCAAATCACTGGTGTTGGGTTAAAATGTGTTCTTGAAGATCTGCAGATGCAAAAATTAACTGATGCAAGATACTGAACATACGTCCTGGGTAACAAGGCGTCGTATAAAGACATTATATTCCCGTCTTTTTCCTATGTCTTTTATTATTGCTGTTTGGCTGACCTTTGACCTCTTCTTCTTATAAAATTTGCTTAGCGAACACGTCTGTTTCTCTTCATGAAGACCAGCCGAATGTGACAAACTGATCTCGAAAGGTGGGACCCCACAAAGAGGCAAATACAGGACCTCACACACACATGCATACACATTAGGGGGGTCACTTACTTGTGGCGAGTCATGGGCTTGCCGGGGGTGTAGTGTGGGTTTGTTCTGCCCTTGAACAGATCGTATCTGTACGGGTGCACATAGAAGGTGCCCTTGGTGTCCACTAAAGACAGCGTGAGTCCCAACATGAGAGGCAAGAGAGACACCAAAAACTTCATCTTTCAGCTGGCCGGGCAACAGCAGACCAAGGGCATGGAGGGGGAGAAGAGAGGGATGAGGGAAAGTGTGGAGGGATTTTCTGTTGCTGTTGTTTTTTTTTCTTCTTGTTACGTCCTGTGGATTCCCTCACTTTCTGGAGGAGAACAACTTCCTTCCAAACAGCTTCTGAACCGACACCATCCTGCCAACATCCGACAACCTGAGAGTGAGAGAGAGAGAGAGAGAGAGAGAGAGAGAGAGAGAGAGAGATTAGTACTTTAATAGTTTGTCTAGTTGAAAGGCCTGTATCTCTGTCTCTGAAGCTCTTCATAAGAACATAAGAATCACTATGTTGGCTTGAAGAATGGAAGAGAGAAAGGAAAAGTGAGGGAAAGAGCAGGTACATACAGCAGAGCAGCAGAGTGATGTCTCTCCCTCTCCGACAGGAGTGTGTGTGTGAGTGTGTGTGTGAGAGAGTGTGTCTGGAGTCCCTCCGGAGGGGCGGCTGCCAGAGAGACCAAATTAGCATAGAACCTCCCTCTAAAGCTCGGGCCAAGAAACACCACAAGAGCAGCCTGTAGAAGGGCAAACAGGCCCATCTGTCTCTCTCTCTCTCTCTGTCTCTCTCTCTCTCTCTCTCTCTCTCTCTCTCTCTCTCTCTCTCTCGCTCTCTTGCTTAAATACTTCATAATGTAATTCCATAAAATGGTCCATGGGGTGACGTCACAAGTAACTAAACAGCCTTACATCCAGGTAGCAGTGATGGGGATGGTACCTTGCCCAAGGGACCTCATGGTAACCTACTGATTTGGGATTCAAACCCAATGACCTTCCAGTCCTGGAGCCTAGTCTCTAAACACTAGACCACCACTTTGTGCATCATAATGTAAGGTCTGTCTGACCCAAAATATCCTGAATCAAGCAGGTTGTAATTTCAACCATATCTCTGGAACATAATCTCCAGATTCTTCACCAAGGAGAGAACCTGTACATTATTCAAGAACCTGCAGATGATGTTGAGGTCTTTAAATGTGTAAACATACACCTCTCATCTACAAAACATCTTTTAGAGTCTTTTACGCTGAAAGGTTTATTAGGGAAAATATCTAGAACTTAAGTACACTAGAGTATTGTGAAGGACAATTAATTCAGAGAGAGAGATATGGAGAGAGAGAGCTGAGAACTTTGACCTTCACAATTAGATGTTACCAGAACAGTGCAGACAAAAGGAGGTGAGTGGAGGACCTTGAGTATCCGAGGAGAACCGGTCCATCCACCCAGATGGGAAGCCTGTATGGAGACAGATGTATCTAACGTTCCTTCTGTGTTCGCTTGATTAACAAAGCCAAGCACTTCTTACCTTTGTGAGAGGAACCCGTGGTTTACGCTGGAGCATTTGTTTTGCATTCGCAAGTCAATGTCATGAGCAAAGAGCCTCAATTTGTGGCCTGGTTCTTTGAAAAGCCAAAGAAGAGCATGATGGCCCCTTCTGTAATCTAAAACATCTCAGGACTGTCCCCGAGGAGCAACTTGAGGTTAAGGGTCTTGCTCAGGAACCCAATGGTGGCAGTGCGAGAGGTGGGGTTCAAACCTGCGACCTTTTGATCCATAGGCAAGTATCCTACCACTAGACCACCACCACCCTGACAATGCATCACTGCATTTAAAAATATAGTCTTGAGCCACTACTATATATTTTTGATAATGAAGATGCAGGCTTTCATGTATTTTTATGATTGAGGAGCAGTTCTCCAGATCGTCCTGAAGGACAGTGTTTTTGTCTCTCATTTTCAGTACAGTCTCTGTACCTGAGCAGTTTCAGAATCAGTGTGGGATCATCTCGACAGAGCATGGATAAACAAATGCAGCCGGCATCCAAAGAAGAGCTTTGGGACGTCCTTCAAGAAGTCTGGAGAAGTGTTTCTGAAGACGACGTAAAGAAACAAGCTAAAAGGTGGTCACATCAAATATTGACTGAAGCTGGTTAGAAACTCTCTTTGTCTTGTAGACTAAGGATGTCTGTTATATGGATGTCTCTGAACCACAAAAACTTTATTGATCCAGAGGGACCAGCTTGAGGAGTCAGAATGTTGGAGCAGATTGGTGGAAGCTAAATTATTGAAAATCAGAGAAAAGTGATGGAGGTCAGAACATCTGATGCAGACGCAAACCAACCAGCTCAAACTTCTAAGTGTGGATTCTTTTCTACCTGCTAGAAAGAGAGCTGGACCAACCATAATGACATCTCCACTTAAACTGATTAACTGTATTATTTGCTGGTGAGCGTAATTATCATTGGCTGCAGGGAAATAAAATCCTGCAGTGGTTCTCAAACCAAACCCCAGGGCTCATTTCTCATGTTGTTCCAACCAAGAATGCAAAAAATGAGTGTGTGGGTGCTCTAAACAACTGGGATGATGAAAGGTGGGAAGTTAATAGTGTAATTAATTAATAATATTAATGTTAATTACCATATTTACTTGTGTATTAGTCGCACTCGTGTATAAGTCGCACCCCTGATTTGGCAGTTTTTGGAAATTTTTTGGAAATTTAATCCAAAATGTATTTTTGAGTGATATCTTGACATTAGATTTTGGATCACATGTAGGCAAAAATGCTAATATGTGTACATCTGCGTATCATCATAACTCAGAAATACTGGGATTTACGGTAAAATGTATTGAGTTGCTACGTACGTGGTCACCGGTTTAGGTATTCAAAATGGTGGCATGTGTTTCCTGGATTGAAATTTGTGATAGAGATGAAAGAACTACTTCATTCAATGTCCATACCAAGACTGACCAAGACCCAAAGTTTGGCCCAGATGCACCCAACGTGAAAGCACATCATCTGTGCACCTTTTCCTAACCAGGGTCGGGGCAGGGCCTGGAGCCTGTCCCGTCACTAATGGGACAAACACCCTGCACAGGCCACCGGTCATTTTTCACTTCATAAATGTATTGCATTTTAAATAAATGTATTTCATTTAGAGGTGAAGAAGAGCGTGAAGGCAGGTTGGAATGGGTGGAGAGGTGGTGGCGGTGGCGGTGGTCCAGTGGTAGGATACGTGCCTATGGACCTGTGGCTCAAGAGGTCCCAGGTTCAAATCCCACCTCCAGCACTACCACCACTGGGTCCCTGAGCAAGACCCTGAACCCTGAGTTGCTCCAGGGGGGACTGTCCCTGTAATTAGGACATGTAAGTCGCTCTGGATAAGAGCATCTGCTAAATTCTGTAAATGTAAATGTAAGAGTGGCTGGAGTGATTTGGGACAGACGGGTACCAGCTAGAATAAAAGGGAAGGTTTACAGGACAGTAATGAGACCAGCTATGTTGTACGGGAGACGGTGGGACTGATGAAAAGACAGGAGGCAGAGCTGGAGGTGTCAGAGTTGCTGAGATGTTCGTTGGGTGTGACGAGGATGGACAGTATTAGAAATGAGTATATTAGAGGGACAGATCAGGTTAGACGTCTTGGAGACAAAGTTAGAGAAGCAAGGCTGCGTTGGTGTGGACACGTCCAGAGGAGAGACGAGGATTATATCGGGAGGAGGATGTTGAAGCTGGAGCTGCCAGGAAAGAGGAGAAGAGGAAGACCAAAGAGGAGGTTTATGGACGTGGTGAGAGAGGACATGCAGGTGGTCAGTTTGAAGCAGGAAGATGCAGAGGACAGGAAGAAATGGAGACAGTTGATCCGCTGTGGCGACCCCTAAACGGGAGCATCCGAAAGAAAAAGAAGAAGAAGAAATGTTTTTCATTTTTCTCTCATTCTTAAAAAGAAGACAAACGTTGATGTTTTTGATTAGAAGTTTAAGTTTTAAGCGTTTGATATCTTTTTGGCCAAATTCCAGTTAAGTGAAGCCAAAGATGTAATATGTAAACTAGTCCTCCCAATGAAACCAGACCATCTCCAAAACGCTGTCCTCAAATTAGATTTTTAGCTAAAGACTTGATCAACCATTTCCTTCCCCACTTAATCACTGTGCTTTAAAGTCAATATTTGGCCACCGTTATTCTTCAACACAGCCTGAACTCTCTCAGGCGAGCTTGTTTCTTTATGTCGTCTTCAGGAACACTTCTCCGGGCTTCTTGAAGGACTTTCCAAAGCTCCTCTTTGGACGTCGGCTGCCTTTTGCCTTCTGTGGAGATGATCCCACGCTGCTTCTGACACTGCTCAGGTACAGAGACTGGACTGAACATGAGAGACAACAACACTGTCCTTCAGGAAGATCTGGAGAACTGTCCCTCATCAACATTAAACATACAGGAAGTCTTTGGAAGCAAAATGTCTAAAAAAAAAAAAAAAAACAAGGGTTGGCTCCAGGCTTTAAAGACTGGAGGTGGAAGTCAGAGCATGGTTAAAGGATGGAGATTGTGCTCTCCACCTTCACCTATGCTCCACTAATCAGACTTAAAGAAGCTTTAGGATGACAGTAGAGGACCATGAGAGACGTTGCAAACAAGAAGAGGAAATCACGTTCCTTAAAAACGTGTCTCTCCTGGCCCGGGCAGCTACTGCGGGAGCCATATTTTTCGGCCAGGCCGAAAATGATCACTGGCAGCTGCCTGGGCGCCGAACTGCCTTTCTCCCAGTTTCACCAGCTCCAGATGAGGGAGAGCAAAAACGAGGAATGGGGTGGTTCTTTTTTCCGCCAACGAGGTTTGATTATCGGCAATTTGGAGTCGAGTCGAGCCAAATGACTTTTACCTTTAATCTGATCCGTGTGCACTGAGATGAGCACAGGGGCTGAAATGGGAAAGCCTCTGAACGGAGTTTCTCTCACTTGAATACGGACGCTCGAATTCCTCTCTCTCACATGAACCCTGAAACATCTGCAAATGGTTTAAGATAAGCGCTCTTATCTAGCGCCTCAAATAGCTTCCATACATTGAGGGTAATCTTATATATTTTTTAAAAAGGGACGTGATTTCATTAACATGTTTTCTTGCTTTTGCTCACCTCATGAAAATGTTAATTCTTCACAGGCATGGCAGCCTCTGGGTGAGGCTCACGTGTTTGCTGGTTTCTATCAGGAGTCTCCGGGGGAGACGCTTAAAGTGAGGAATTTGATTCGCAGCAGCAGCAACAGCCAATTACTGTCCTGATTTGTGCTCCGGTGTAACCGCTCTGCCAGTCAGCGGCTTCCTGTTCACCAATCTACAGCAAACGTCTGAGCCGCCTTCATTTCATCATCCGCCCTCCTGTGTCAGGATACGGCCGACGCTGGAGAAATGCAATTTTACCGTCCGCCCTGACTTTTATTTTATTTTTCATCGACTCTGCTTGGCTGGAGGGCAGCGATCAAAAGGAGCTCAGAAGCTTTCCACTGAAATAAAGCAGAACTTTATAAAGGCGTCAGACTCCAAACACACAGACATGCTGCCTCACACTCTCTCATCTCCAGACCTTCATCTGTTCATCCTTCCATCCTGACCTTCTCTGAACGCACGCACCCATCAATAAGAAACGTAAATCCCTTCCTTTATATTCTCTCTGGCTGTCCTTTTCTGAATGTATCCAAGAAACACAAGAAAAAACCGACTCTTTTCCATCCTTTCTTTCTTTCTTTCTTTCTTTCTATGAATGTATCCATCTATCTATTTTCATTTTCACTTGCCCTTTAATTAACTCTCTCTTGCTCTCTTGCTCTCTGCCTCTCTAGTTCTTCTTGCTCTTTCTTTCTTTCTTTCTTTCTTTCTTTCTTTCTTTGCCAGTGTTTGGTCAGTGTTTTTTTGTTTGTTTGTTGTTGTTTTTTTTTTACCAAGGTGATCATGAGTGTTTCCTGTAAATGATGGATTGAAAGAATGCAAAATAAGAGGTATCGTTAAAAAAATCAACATCACTTCTTTCTTTTTGCGTCTTCTTCACCCACACAGCTGAGAGCCCCTCTCTCTCTCTCTCTCTCTCTCTCTCTCTCGCTCTCTCTCTCGCTCTCTCTCTCTCTCTCTCTCTCTCCTCTCTCTCTCTCTCTCTCTCTCTTCTCTCTCTCTCTCTCTCGCTTTCTCTCTCTCTCTCTCTCTCTCGCTTTCTCTCTCTCTCTCTCTCTCTCTCTCTCTCTCTCTCTCTCTCTCTCTCTCTCGTTTCTCTCTCTCTCTCTCTCGCTCTTTCTTCGTTTCTCTCTTCTCTTCTTCTTCTCTCTCTCTCTCTCTTTCGCTTTCTCTCTCTCTCTCGCTCTCTCTGTGAAAAAAATGAAGTGATGAGTGATGGCATTAAAGGGAAACCTTGTTAGTCTAGCAGCCTCCACTCCCACACCGTGGCTCCGTCCTCTCACACACTGATCTTCTGCCTCTTTCGGTATTATTTTTAATTTGGTCTACTTTTTTGTCATTTATTGAGCCGGGGTCGCTAAACCGAAGATTGATGGACATGTTGTCCGAATTTCCAGGGGTGTTGGTCTGAAAATGCTGACCTGGGAAGTGACCCCCTTTCAGTGAAAGTGAAGAAGAGAAATGAGAGAACAACACAGTTAAATATGGATTTCAGAGACATGAAGACTTCTTCCCAGTGGAGGTATGGAGATACAGGCTAAATGCAGGCCCAACCACTCACCTGCTTTCAATCAGGTCCAGCCAGGGGCATGGACAGCTGAGCCGGAAGAAGACGCCAGAATATGCCAGCAGTGAGAAAAGTGTCATCTTTTTTCCAATAGTGCGATTTCCCATCAGGCCAATGGTCAGTAATGACCTCAATATTTACACAATAAAGTTCAGCCTTTAACACCTGACAGTAACACCTGACACTGGCTGTAACGGGACGTCCCAGACAGGCCAGAATAACCAGCAATAAAGGAATCAGATTTTTACTATTAAAACAGCTTTTATTACTATTCTGCTGTAAGAGAGAGAGAGAGAGAGAGAGAGAGAGAGAGAGAGAAGGAGGGAGAATAAGGGAGAATGAGGAAGAAAGAGATAGTTGGGGAAGAGAAAGAAAGAAAGAAAGAAAGAAAGAAAGAAAAAGTAAGAAAGAAAGAAAGAAAGAAGAAAGAAAGCACATGCAAGAAAGTAAGAGGGGAAAAATATAAGAAAGAATGGATGCAAGAAAGAAAGTAAGAAAGAATGCGGAAAAAGAAAACAAGAAATAACATAAGAAAACATGAAAGAAAGAAAGAAAGAAAGAAAGAAAGAAAGAAAAAAGAAACAACATGCAAGAAAGTAAGAAATAAAGAATATAAGAAAGAGAATGAGGGAGAAAGAGGCAGTTTGGGAAAGAGAAAGAAAGAAAGAAAGAAAGAAAGAACACAAGAAAATGAGAAAAAAGAAAGAAAGAAAGAACATGCAAGAAAGCAAGAGAGAAAGTATATAAGAAAGAATGGGTGCAAGAAAGAAAGAAGGAAAGCAGGAAATAACACAAGAAAACATGAAAGAAAGAAAGAAAGAAAGAAAGAAAGAAAATGCAAGAAAGTAAGATAAAGAATATAAGAAAGAGAATGAGGGAGAAAGAGACAGTTGGGGAAAGAAAGAAAGAAAGAACGACAGAAAGACTGCAGGAAATGAGGGGATGTGGCGGATGAGTGTTGATTTATTCTGAATGTTTGGTTTCGTCCTGCGGGGCAGAAATTGAGATCAGTTCTTCTTGTTTGACCTTCTGTTAAAACCGAAATGGATTTCATCCATCCATTTTTTCGCCGCTTGTCCCAAACGGGTCGCTGGGTCGCTGGGCTTGGGGTCCAACCCAGCGCACACAGGGCGAGGACGGGGGACGCACCCTGGACAGGTCGCCAGCCCATCGCAGGGAGGAGCGGGACCTTAAAGACACTTTGAGTGCAACCTTCATTTACAGGGTGAAACTGAATCAGCTTAAAATAAAAGTCCTCTAAATGAACAGACCAAGAGGAAACGATCAGAGTATTAAAAAAATAAAAAAATGAATATCTAGAAACTGTCATAAACACAAAACTCCGAGAGGCAAATAAAAAGAGTGTAAAAAGCTTTTCTAAAGGATTTGTTGTGATAAATAGACCGAAACATTTTTGGTAATATTTGTGAAGAAATCCATCTTTAGGCTTTAACGAGCTCTTGCTGTAATTGGCAACGTTCAGCTCATTATAGCGAAGCTTATCTGCACTGAAAACATTTGCTCTGCTTGATGAATAAACGCGTAAAATGTTTCAAGTTCATTTTGGACAGATGATTATTTATTATCATATTATTGTTTTATTTTATTATCCATCATCTTGTAAAGGTTATTATAATCATTACAGTCCTTTAAGCAGGGCGCTCGGGGGAAATATCCAGTTCCTTCAGCACCTTCGGGACAGTTTCTGGAGCGATTTTCAGATTTAAAAGCTGATGACGTGGGTCGGGTCGCTCACTCGCTTATAACTTAATACTGTGGGAACAGGAAAGAGCACGAGAGACAGAATACATACAACAATAAATGAGAGAGAGAGAGACATAGGAGAGAGAGAGAGAGAGAGAGAGAGAGAGTAAGGGAAAGAGGAAGAGAGACATTGGGAGACAGAGATACAAAAACAAAGAGAGGACCAAGATGATGGACCACATGATGGACTAAAAGAAGAACATTTTTAAGGTAATGTAAAATAGGAAGAAAGAAAGAAAGAAAGAAAGAAAGAAAGAAAAGATGAAGTGAGAGAAAGAAAGAAAGAAAGAAAGAAAGAAGAAAAGAAAGAAAGAAAAAGAAGGGATTTAGTGAGAGAAAGAAAGACAGAAAGAAAGAAGAGATGAAGTGAGAGAAAGAAAGAAAGAAAGAAAGAAAAAGAAGGGATTTAGTGAGAGAAAAAGAAAGACAGAAAGAAAGAAGAGATGAAGTGAAAGAAAGAAAGAAGAGATGAAGTGAGAGAAAGAAAGAAAGAAAGAAAGAAAGAAAGAAAGATGAAGTGAGAGAAAGAAAGAAAGAAAGAAAGAAACACAGAAAGAAAGAAGAGATGAAGTGAACAAGAAAGCAAGAGTTGAAGTGAGAGAAAGAAAGAGCAAGAAAGAAAGATTAAGAAAGAAAGAAAGAGAGGAGATGAAGTGAGAGAAAGAAAGAAAGACAGAGAGAAGAGATGAAGTGAGAGAAAGAAAGAAAGAAAGAAAGAAAGAAAGAAAGAAGAGGCGAAGTGAGAGAAAGAAAGAAATAAAGAAAGAATGGATGAAGTCAGAGGAAGGAAGAAAGATACAAACAAAAAAGAAGGGATGAAGTGAAAGAAAGAAAGAAAGAAAGAAAGAAAGAAAGCAAAAGAAAGAAGAGATGAAGTGAGAGAAAGAAATAAAGAAATAATGGATGAAGTCAGAGGAAGGAAGAAAGATACAAACAAAAAAGAAGGGATGAAGTGAAAGAAAGAAAGAAAGAAAGAAGAGATGAAGTGAGAGAAAGAAATAAAGAAATAATGGATGAAGTCAGAGGAAGGAAGAAAGATACAAACAAAAAAGAAGGGATGAAGTGAGAGAAAGAAAGAAAGAAAGAGAAGGAAAGAAAGAAAGAAAGAAAGAGACATGAAGCGAGAGAAAAAATGTTGGACAGCTATTGAAAGTGCCCAGGAAGCAGTGATGGGAACGGTACCTTGCTCGACGGTACCTCTGGGCAACCTACTGGTCTGGGATTCGAACCCACGACCGTTCTGTCGGCGCGTAGCTCTGGTTAGTCTTGGTTTAGTGGAGAACGGCACATGCAGGTGGTCCAGGATGGTGCAGTTAGGAGTTCAGCTGAGCTGAGATCCAAGATCAGAGAAGACGGTGGTGCTCGGAGTCGAGGAAACCCTCACGGTAGTTACAGACATTTCACACGTCAGACTGTTTTGCAAAAAGATATTTTAAATGCAGCCCACTTGGTCAGATTTGGAAGAAGACTAACTGTGAGTCTAAATCCAGTTCCAAACGTGTTTTTGATCGGAACGACTAACTGAAACCTTCATCTCTCTGGAATGATGAGACTCAACGCAGCAAACGAGCTGTGAAATGCTTGGAGAGCACATCCAAGTTCATCTGGCAAAAACAGAAGAGCTGAGCTAAGTCTTAAATTGTGACAGTTTTATGGCTCTCCAGAAGCCTGACAGTATCAGTGTTTCTCTTGGACTTTGCTCAACATGTATCTTAACGAAGCCCTTCTTCACCGCTCCTGGTGTTTAAAGAACAACTGCTACTTCTCTGGCAGAAGGCGTTGCAAAAATCTAAACACATTTGATAGAACTCGCAGGGATTCTTTGCTCAATCTTGGGAGATCAGCCACAAGATCTGATCACGAGAACATGGACTCCACAACATCTCACAAAAGAAAGTGTGCCGTGGTGTCTTGGAACAAGGTGTCAACGGCAGAGGTCCTATCAAGGAGGTGAACCGAGGTTAGCATGGGACCTCCAAGTGGTCTGCAGCTAACCTTTTTAGCAATTTGTGCTACAGAAGGTCTTCTGAAGGATCGGACCAGAACAGCTGGTGCCCTTGACCCTGTTATTGATCCACCAGGTAAGGCATAATCATTCACAACCCTCAGACTCAAGCAGGCCATGTGATTAAACTCTAGAAACCTGCACTGAATCCATCCATTCAATATCTGAGCGTGGGGGTCCCAGGACTCACAGGGTGCAGAGAAACACCCTGGAAGTGTCTCCACAGGGCAAAAAGTTCATGCACACACTTTGGGGGCAATTTAGTATCTTATTTAGTATTTTAACAAGAAGGTTCTGGGTTCCAGTCTCATCTTGGGCAACCTAGAATATGCAGGTGGTCGGTTTGAAGGAGGAAGATGCAGAGAACTGGAAGAAATGGAGATGGTTGATCCGCTGTGGTGACGGGAGCCGCCATAAGAAAAAGAAGAAGAAGAACAGGAAACCCATGGCAGAAAGGTTCTAGGTTGCCCAAGATGGGACTGGAACCCAGAACCTCCTTGCTTTGAGGTAACAGTGCTACCCTACCTGCTGATCAAAGGTAGGTATATGGTTCTCGATGTGTTTCTATAGATAACAGCATCATCCAGAACCAGAAACATCAAAACGAAGTCGTGGCTTTGCAGTAAGTGTGAGATGATTTTAACCAGTTTGAACTTTCCTATCTTAGTGTGTATAAGCACTCTTGTCAGCTACATTCGCCAAACTAAAGAAGCAAGACATAACTTGGCTGAAGAAGAGCGGTTAAGGTAGGAAGTTAAGAGTGTAAATGAGATCTTCGGCTCTTTACGTTAACGGAATCGGGGTGAAGGTTGTGATTCTTTAAGCTAAACTGCCTTCACTTCTGAAGTGTACAATAAGCAGATGGCCAACGGAGCTCAGCTTGCTGTGGACTCTCACTTTCAATCTCATGAATCGCAGGCATGCATGCATTACTGCAGTGTGTGTGTGTGTGTGTGTGTGTGTGTTTGTGTATCCTGGCCAGGATCTTACAAACAGTAGAGTTATTCCATGTGATCCATATGAAGAATGAGATCATCGCATATCCAACAGTACATTTGTTTTATGCCACTACAGCTCAGACTAGATGAGGTTATATTGGATTTTTAATCACAGCTGTCTCTTCTGTTCAGCCCAAATGCATGAACACACACACACACACACACACACACACACACACACACACACACACATATACATTGATCCTCCTGGGTATATAGCACTAAGCTGCAAAACATCTGGTCTTAATTACTACGCCAAACCTCTCTCTCACACACACACACATACAAAAACACACACAGCTCGGGGTCCATCACAGACCTCCACACGAGCTCCAAGACAATGCATCTCTTCATTTAACCCCAAAATCCATCCTCACTCACCACTCCCTTTTAGCTCGTTCAGCCAAACCCCTGGATGAACGAGAAGAAAAAAGAAGAACATCTCTCTCATTCCCATCCAAAGCCACTGGCTTTGTGGTTTCACTCCTGCTGCTAAACCCCACTCACTCTGCGAACTTTTACAGCTGCATGAGATAACGGGAGACTTTGGAGAAACATAGAAGAACTTCAGTTCCCCGAAGAACCTGTCAGTGACTTCTGATCTTTTGGAAATGCCAGTGGAGATTAAGATCAGGATATCTTAACAAGGTTAACATATATACTCATAAAGACTTCAGTTTTATCACTCCTCAGTTCATATGGGACATTTCTGGGAACACAAGCAGCCCAATGTGAATTTCCTGTTTTTGTGATGTCACAAAACTCAACGCATTTACAGAACTCCAGCTGTTTAGCCTACATTAGCCGGTCTTCACGCTTTCATGCTGCAGTTAGAATTGTCTGGACTGCTTTTTGATTGAGCTGCAATGCAGGGTAGCCAATCAGGACAGAGGTTATTAACATATGAAGTGCAAGTGAAAGTGAATAATTGCCGTTGTGAAACATAGCCCAGAGTGAGACACAACAAAATTCAAGATCTGTTTTTAACCCATTCACACCGTGCAGCAGGGGGCCACTATTCCCAGTGATGGGGATGGTACCTTGCTCAAGGGTACCTCTGGGTTTTAATACCCATGACCTTCTGATTCTGGGGATCCTAGTCCCTAACCACCAGGCCACCGCTGCCCCCTCTGTCTAAAGCCTCCTCTTGGGCATGGTGTAAGGGCCACTGTGTCAACCAGTCAGTTTTTAGCACCATGCGAGGACCCCAGTTTGAGAACTAATGGACTAGATAACCAACCCAGGCAGAACATATATGGTCATCTAACTGTATCCATCCATTCAATATCTGAGCTGGGACCTATCCCAGGACTCACAGGGTGCAGATCAACTCCCTGGACAGGACACACACTTTGGAGGCAATTTAGTATCTACCATCTACCAGATGTGCATGTCTTTGGCCTTTTACAGGAAACCAGAAAAAGAATCCCACGGTAGCAAGGTTCTCGGTTGCCGCAGATGGCATTGGAACCCAGAACCTCCTTGCTCTGAGGTGACAGTGCTTCTCACCATGCTGCTCAAACATTACTGTATGTTTACAGATGTTTTTCTATAGATAACAGCATCATCCAGCACCAGAAACCACAAAACTAGTGTGTAAAGGAGCCAGTAATCCAACAAATATGCTGATCTATAGTCTATACCAGGGCCGAGTGTCCATGTGGTGGTTGTTTTTTCAGTGTGGGACTCATTTTCCTGCACAGAGCCAAATCGTAAATTATGCAAAAACCCATCACATTGTGCTTTGGAATGAAAGTTTAATCGATATATGTTTATGCGGTTATGTTCTCAGGAAATCTCTAGACCACTTCCACATTCTGGTTGCCGCCTGACTGCATATTAGCTCACTATTATCAAGTTAATGGGCCTTAACTTTATTTTTATGCGCTGGCTGTCCAAATTGTTCAGCCTCTTGCTGCTCCTCACCTCTGGCTTCCATAGTAAATAAATATGGACTAATATGAATGCTATAATCCAGAGAATCGATCTTGGAGACAATAAACATGTTTTTGTTTCATCCATATTCCATTAACGTCTCCTGACATTTTGGGAGGGCTGGTGATGTCCACAGTGGTGATATCACCCCTGTAGCTCATTTCTGATTGGTGTTACAACTTTCCCTCCTTGCCGTTAAATTATTTCCACATGAACAACATATATCAGCATAGTTCCTGGCAAAAATAATCAAACTGAACAACCTAATTTTGTGCATTGGGTTTCATGTTTGCAGGTCATTTTATGCATTTGTACTTTACTTAAGTGTAATCGCAAATATCTCCCCACCCTTTTGGAGCTTCGTTATTTTATTGAGACCAAAAGGATCTAACAGTGAGAAGACTAAAGCCTAGCTAACATCATTACCTATGCGGATAGATGACCACTGGGATTTCCTGCTTTCGCTAGAATCTTTATTTCTCTGAGAAGAGTGCATTCACTTGAGTTGGTCTTTAAACTGCTCTGGCACTCAGCTTCTCCAAAGTTGCACACATGCTTGTCATTTCAGTTGTTTAGCTTGTTGCAGTGCTTAATGTGGACCCCAGCTCTGCTGGCTGGGAAATTGAGCGACATGCTAGAAATACGAGGTGTGTTAGGATGCATATGGTGCTACAATGAAGCCATTGTTTCATGAGCAGTATGTTTATGGGTCCTGCTCTCAAACACAATTAAAATGGGCTTTTTCAGGTGAGATCCTTTAGCTCCTGCTTGCTGACGTAATCCTAGAGGCCTGCAGCTTCTCAAAGTCCAACTGAACGAATGGAACTTACACAATAAGACATGTCTGAGACAAAACAATGAGGACATGATGAAAATGAAGGATTTCTGCTCAGATATGCAGCTTCAAGGGTTTGTTCCTCAAACGCTGTCTTCCAACACTTTGTTTTCACAGTCCAGTTTCTGTATTTCCTTAAAATCGTTACATATAAAGTGATTGACAGAATTCATGCATTTCTGTCTCTTATTTTCAGTGCAGTCTCTGTACCTGAGCAGTTCTCCAGATCTTCCTGAAGGACAGTTTTGTTGTCTCTCATTTTCAGTCCAGTCTCTGTACCTGAGCAGTTCTCCAGATCTTCCTGAAGGACAGTGTTGTTGTCTCTCATGTTCAGTCCAGTCTCTGTACCTGAGCAGTTTGATAGTTCTGTGTTGGTTAATCCACACAGTGATCTACGTCTGAACCTTCAAGCAGAACAAAGCATCTAACTTAAGACACGAAGCAGTGAAAACCAGGTGCAGATGATTCCAGATGATCAGGTGATACGTTTACTGCTGACGATGAATGATAGAACCTTTATGTCTAGGCACTTTGCAGCCTGGAGCACAGAAACATTTGCTAACTCGTTTCATTAAAATTAAATCCTTAATCTGACAGAAGATACCTGTCAATGTGAGGGCCAATATGAAAGTCCACCACCCAAAAGTCAATGTTTTTCTCCATTGTATGCCTAACAAATGAATATTCTGAGACAAAATATTATTTCATTCACGGGGCCAAAAATTCACCGACCGTGCTGATATGAATAAGGTGAGTTTATTTTGAGTTGAGAATACCAAAGCTGACTTAGAATTCAAAAGATAACAGTAGATTTGACAGCGATTGCTGAGTGGGGCGTAGATGGAGATGGACTCTAAGCTGTGCTGGTTGTGTGAAAGCGATGAGAGCAAAAAGCACTCAACCCGAAGAGTGAGAAATGGCAAGGGGTGACATTAATCCACAACTCGGCACTTATTTTCAGCATCATTTCATATGAACGGTTCGCCGACAATGAATCAAATATCTCTGAGCCAAAAACTCCTCGACTTCAAAGTCCTGCAACATCTTGAAATGTTGAAATATTATTGATGAGCTCGGGAATGGCTTTTAATGTGACTCCACAGCCCTTTAAAACCCTTCAGTAGTGGATCAAACCACCGGTTCTGAGAAGCAGTAGCTAGAATTGCAGGATGCAGAGGACAGACTTCTGATTACCAGCCCAAGGCATTCTGCAAAACTAAACCACCTCCCCTTCTCGAAAAGCACACTTTAGGCCGAGGACTGCTGTCGACTTTTGATAAATGTAATCACTTTAAGATTATGCTATCAGTTAGCTTAAAAAGAAAGAAAATTACACAAAAAGTCTAGCATTTGCTCGGGTAGTGGCTTGGCTATCTTATCAGCAACTCACAATGGGTTTGCTGTGTGGGGTTGCTTGTTTTGTGGTTTTAGGGAGGGGGCCTTTCTTGGAGCTGAACAATCAAGCTAACGTTCTGCCATCACACACCCTGGTGGGTGGACTGGGGTCAGACCAGGACATGGAAACATCTGAACAGTATGCTAACTGCAAAAGAACTCCTTTGGTCCTGGCAATACTGTCAGATCTCCCAAGAGCATCTTCTGGTCACAGTGAAATTAGTTCCTCTTATTCACTTAGATAGATTTTCTTCTCACTGCCCGTCTTTCTTCTTCCCCTCTATTATTTTCCACCATTATGGAGAGCCATGCCAACTCTATTTGTCATCTGATCTCCTGTAGAAGCCAAGTTCTCATCTTTGATGTCAAACCAGGGGGATTTCACCCCTCAGGCAATGAAAGCCATTTAACCGACTTTGAGTCTTTGTCTCTTCCATTGTCTTTGACCAGCACTGGCACTTTTAAGAGCTTAGACTAAGCCAAATTACTACATTTCCATTACAGAACAGCCACCCAAGGTGCCTTAACCATAAACCAGAGTGAAGGACTCTGAGGAACGCCACCGATGGTCCCAAGTATAAAAGCAACCCTTTTGGCAGAACTTGTGGTTGGCATCTCCTCAAAGAGAAGTTTGCTCAATGGCATGTTCTGTCATAGCTTCCAGAATTCCATTCTTCTAAGCTCTCTGATAAACAGAGGGCTCAACTACAAACCTACTGCAGAAGCTAAAGGAGTACCAGCTTGCCAAGGGAGGGTGAGCAAACCAGCTGAGAAATACACAATGAATGTCAGGCAACATACCTCATTTTACATCGTTAACCTTAACTCATTGTTAACCTCAGTCTCTTGTGAAGATGCTCCAGTGTGGGTTCATTTGACAAGTCAAGGACAGCCAAGCCAAACCAAACCATGCTAAGCAAAACCACTCCAGATATAATTCAAGTTTATGTTGCACACTTTTCTGTTATTGTCAAAGAATCCATGTCCAAGCTCCGAGAGGCAGCCAAAGGTGACAGTGGTGAAACTCCCTAAATCTGGATGAAGAAAATTTGGGAGGAATCAAGGGGGAACCAAGGAGGAGCCCATCCTCTGAGGGGCAACACTGATAACAAAAGAAGTGTAATTCAAGCAGGACTTCCCAAAAGAGAAGACCTTGAACGTTAAGTAAACGCTACAAGCCAGAATGTCTACCATCATTCAAACTGAATTGTTTCTTTCTCTCCAAAGACTTGATTATGCTTAATGTGATGCAAATGGAGCACAAGCCTTGCCCACAATGCATGGTGACGCTCATGGACCGAGAGCCACCCAGACAGTCATTTTAACCCTTGAACAGGTGACATGCTCAAACTGTCAGAAAAGAAAACCCTTTAAAGTTATGGTGTGGAAGAGCCTCATGAAAGTCATCAAAACAGCCTGAGTACAGGGAGAGTAAGAGCAGGGATTTTTCTCAATTTCCTGTGGACTAAGGTCTTATAAAGTGCACTCATATGGGCCACAATCCAGGCTGAAACTTCCTGGAATGCCAGGTCGGCATACATGAGGGAGTACGAGCAGGAAGTCAAAGCAAAGTTCCAAAAGACCAGCAGGAGACAAAGTGGTTTTAAAGTTAAATGTGGGAATAGCAGAAACAGCAATGGGAAGTAGAGGTGGGTCAGGAAGGTTGACTTGGTTTGCCCCGATACCAGAAAAAAGTGGTATTGATTAAATCCAGCCTGGTGGCAGGAGAAAGTATTATTGAGTAAATCCGGCCTGGTTTTCCCAGGGAAAACCGGCAGGCCTGAATTGCAGGTGGGTCTAAGTCCAAATATTTGGCAACCACAGAGTGCCCATTACTCCAGCTCAGAATGGGCTTGATTAGCCCAGAACGAGAGAGGATCTTAGACTGATTCAAGCCTCATAGCAGAAAAAGACTCCGAAACCTCAGATCGTGGTGAACAACTTCCTCACAGGAAGTGCTCGTTAAGTGGCTGATAATTTGAATCTAATCAAAAGACTTTTGGCTGAAGGTGGGCCACGGCTAGTCACCACTGCTTTATGCAAACAAAGTGATTCTCTATTGGACCATGTCAAAAGTAATCACTACTGAACACATCTGTATTTTTTATGAAAAAATTCATTTTCAGGACTCATTCAGTCGCACAGATGTGTCTGTCACACTTGCTGTCCACTCGCCTCCGGCAGGTGTTTGTGCTGCTTTCAGATGGTGAGATGGTGAATTGCTAGAGAGCCTCTCAGTTGAAGAAAGGAACCCAATGGCAAATCCAACTTTCCGGAATGAGGTGAGAGAGGGGATGTAGTAAAATGTCTAGCACTGCACTGCCCAATCCCAATGGTCAGTCCCACTGAGACCAGACATATTTCTATATAGCTAGCCAGTCTTGGCACTCATTGTTCATTTTCCATCACGTTTTTTCCAGACGTCTGGACTTCTGTCCTCTACCCAGCTGCCCACTATGTGGCTTTCTGTCTTAGAGCACAAAACACATGTGCACAGCTTCATACACAGCCTCAAATACTTCTACAGCTACAGCTTATATTATCCCATAATGAAGTCATGCTGGTGAGGCCTTAAAACATACGTGATGTCTGGTCTATTAAAACCCAGAAAAGGGAGTTAGGTTCGGAGCAGTAATAGCAAGGACAACATCATTTGTTCGTTGGGTCTGTTATGAGTCCAGTTCAACACAAACAGAGTTTGTAGATTCTAACTCCAGCTTCAGGACCACCACCGCTATTCATCAGCACAGCCTGTACTCTCTTAGACCAGCTCATTTCTTTAAGTCGTTTTCAGGAACACTTCTCCAGGCTTCTTGAGGGACATCCCAAAGCTCTTCTTTGCACATCGGCTGCCTCTTGTCTTCCATTCTCTGCGGAGATGATCCCAAAAGCTTCCAGAACTGCTCACGTACAGGGACTGTACTGAAAAAGAGACCCAACAACTTTGAAGAACTGGAGAACCGTTCCGTGAAAATGGAGAACATATGGATGGTGCAATATTTTTATATGATCTGGAAAACACAACATTCCTCTCCCGGCAATGAGCAGAAGTCTATTGACCCTCCTCTTGTGCCTCAGTGACTACAATAGCTCGTATCCTGTCCTGTAGGGACAAGCAGAGGGACAGTTCGGCTATAATTTACACACATGGAAGCCGACAGGAACTCACGGTCCACTCTCTTTCTCCCTGGGGTCCACGCCAGTAAACCCTGAACTATAAATATGGCCACACATTGGACCCTGTAAAACATGTGGCTGTTTTTTCTCTTTCCGCACCGCATGTGGCGCCGTTTGTCATATCTGTGGCCCGCAATTAAATGTAAGAAAATGAGAACGTGGCACAGCGGCCCACGCTCAGCCAGTCGTGCCAGCAGCCGACGGGATGCTAAACCTCAGTCTGGCAACCATAACAAAGGCCTGGGGTTTAGCGATATTAAGGAGGGGATTAGAAATGCTGCCGTTACATGGTTGTTGCGCAGAATCCTTTTGTCAACAGTGAAGCCAATACAGCTTTATTAAAACCTGCAGACCGCCTAACGTTGTGAACCAGATGTTCTAATCTTCGGTGGTCTATTCTGGGTCAGAAAACGTGCAGAAATGTGCAGTTTAACACTCATTAGCCATAATCCTGCTTGGCTTTTCATTGAAGAAGAAAGGCAGAATTATGAGTTCTAATTGAAACAGCAACGGAGGGCAAAATGAGGCTTTCCCTCACTCTGCCCTTTCATTGAGCTTCCAAAGCACATGTGAAACAATCTAATCCATCCAGACCAAAGGTTACCGCAAAGCTCCACATATTGGCCATGTTTCAAGTCACCCCACTGATGCAAATGGTTCATTTTTACTGCAGATCCCAGATCTGGGCCCAGTACCGTGGTGGCACAGCTGAGGCCCAAAGCTGGCAAATCCAAGTCGACATCGTGGCCTGTTGATAAAGGCAAGATACCAAGAAGAATAAAAGTGGCCACGATGAACTCCCATCCAACAGCTGTCACAGATGTTCGGGATTCTTTACTACCCATCCCGGAAAGCTATAGCGCAGCAAAATTTAATGCTTTTCCTCCTGCAACACTGGGACGTCCCAGAGTGATCCTAAAGCTTGGTATCAAAGCTTTACAATCCATTTTTTAATGGATCTGTTGGGGTAATATTAACCTTTACACCTCACATGAGTTCATACGTGGTATCACATCGCATAGCAATGCCTGGAAATGTCTCCAATATGTAAAGAAATTGTGGACCCACCAGTTATGAACTTCAACTACAAACTGGGAGTGAATTATCTTCAAGGAAGATCCATTTTTAAAGATTAGGAAACATTTTGCCAGTTATTTTCAGCAGAAAAAATTATTATTTTCATTGAAGAAGAAAGGCAGAATTATGAGTTCTAATTGAAAAAAATGAAATAATTAAAATGTTAAAAAATGTCAAAATCTCTCAGTGGCATCTGTCTACTAACTTAACAACAGATCAGAATCTAGGAAACAGACGGTGGAAGAATTTGTCCATGTTCTTTCCTCCTTTGTCATCATCTGATTGTTAACAGCAGAAAATGGCATCTACAAATGACAGGGCCTGAGCCTCCATAGCTGTGGGAACCTATTCTGAATATGGAGGTTAGAGCTTTTCATACAGAATTTAGGAATTGATGTAAAACACGTTGAATAGAAATCGATTTTTATCCCAGAGTAGAATGCAGACCCCCTGCCTGCCAGTCTGAAAAACCTCATAACTCTAACTCTGGAGCAGGAGCTCTCTTCTCTGAACATCTGAGTGTTTCCTTGCTCCCAGCACATCAGATTCATCTAATCAACCAATTAACAAGTATCTCCTGGGTTACAATGGGTTGTAGAAACCCCTGGCCCTCCAACATCAAGGCTGGGAACTACTGCTGTTGGAGTCCAACCTGGTGAATTAGGGCTGGAAAGCTGTAATGAGAAGAACCTCCAACCATGAGTGAAGCATCATAAAAAACGGACTTTGCACTCCGTCCTGAATTAAACAGCCCTTTGAAGAAGCCAGGCCTGCTTTCTAACCAGCTTGGGTCAATTAGCTTCTCTCAGCAGGTGTCAGGGCCAATGCATGGCCGTGGTCCATCACAGAGTGTGTTTTTACACCTGAAGAACAGGCCGTGCACCTGTGTGTACTCACCCTGATCAGCATTGCACAAACCAACACATGCAGGTAGTTTCCACCCAGGCAGGAACACAATTATGTTTGAATTGTGGGCAACATCTCAAACACTGGATGAAATATGTATAACATTGGCCCTGGATGAAGCAGAAAAAATGGAACATAATATTTACTCCACAAACACCTCGCCTTTGGAAAGGGTGTGTGTGGGGGTGCGAGTGTGTGACCATCTGTTTGTTTGCTCAAGCTAAAATCACTGACCGCTACGATTCAAAATCTTCAAAAACTTTGCAGACACTGTATGAAGGCTTCAGGTTTGGATGACATTACCCCTGAAGGACACTTCATCTTTGGCCAAGAAACACTTCTTCAAATGTGCTTTGTAGGATCAGAACACACGTTTCGATGCTAAGTGTGTGAACCTGAATGAAGTCAAAATAAAAGATTATCAGATCATATCAAGCTCATAACACGATCTAGTCCACGTAAATATCGACGAGATTGGGATTATGTGATAATATCTTGAACTATTGGCTTTCAGGCCTTGATTGTAAACTTGCTTGAAATGTGGCGCATGGGATGAAAGTATTGTTACGGTTGCCATAGTAACAGAAATCTCCAGAAACGAAGCTTTAAAGAACTTCGTTCTTTACGAACGTTGTTCCGATTGGTTCAATTCCAAAGAAACTTACACGATTAGGATTGTTCACAGCAGAGGTGAATGGAACCAGACATCTGAAGTTCCCTCTTAGAGGGACAATGATCCATAATAATAATTTAAATTTACTGCATTTAGCAGACACTCTTATCCAGAGCGACTTCCTCGTCCTGATTACAGGGACAGTCCCCCCTGGAGACACTCAGGGTTAAGGGTCTTGCTCAGGGACCCAGTGGTGGTAGTGTCAGAGGTAGGATTCGAACCTGGTACGTCTTGAGCCATAGGTCCAAAGGCAAGTACCCTACATTACCCTACAGAATCCAAATAATGATTTTTCTTTATTTTATTTTACCATCATCCTTTTAGAAACGTGAAAGGTTAACTAGCAGGTTTAGGTGACAAACCAAGTGGCTGTGCTTGTAATGCAGATATTGTGCCCCTTCCATGTCCACTGCAAACAAATCACTACTATGAACCGACTTCTCTAAAGATTAATTGATTTATGCATAAATAACAAAAAAAAAACTGTTTCCTTTACCTTTACTGCAATGCGATTTAATATTAAGTCATTTATGGATCTTTGCAACTGTCACAGTGTAACACAATGGTTCTGTGGGAAAAAGCTAAAATGTGAGCATCAGGATGCAAACGAGAGGGCCTTCAAAGTCACTCGGAGCAGTCGTGCTCATCATGACATCAGAAGGTCCACTCCCCTTTCGCCTTCGTCAGTTCTCTCTCTGTCTTCCTCCTCCACGCCTTTCAGTGGAAAACGGGCTGACTGATGGGTTTCTTCCAGTTCACTGACATGAGACCAATTTAGGGGACTGTTTCAGATGTTTTTCCACTAGCGGTCCGTAGAAAGCCTGAAGTTACCGATAATTGCTGAAAGCTAGTCCAGAGGTCAGTATTATCTCCACTAGACACATGTGGGAAAAGGTTTGTTGTCATTGCATCACTGAAAAGAAGATGAAAGTGAAAAATATCTAAGCTTAATTCATTCATTTGGACTTTAGTTCATTTCTTCACTCTTTTAAGAAAACAACTGCCCACTGTAGGTCACTTTATCATGATTTAGAACTGCTTACTTCAATGATTTTATAATCTTAGCCTTAAAGCTGGTAGTCTAAAGGTTGAGCACTGCGCGTTGTGTATTCAAATAGTCGCTTGCACTTCACTTTCACTTCACATGGAAGGGCTCGCAACAAACAGCACTATTAAGGCTAGTCTTTCTCCTGAAAGCTGAAAAGCTCCTAAGGGTCAGCGTTTTATGGATGACATCACGGTGACTGCCAACACACTGGCTTTCATTTCTTCCTAACAAGGGAGGGCGAAGGAGACCACTGCTCTGAATGACTTTAGACCATCTGAATGTCCCACATTAAGCAGGATATTTTGTCAGATGATTGGCTAAAGGTCTTGTCTCAGTTTCTATAGCTGCGCTGTTTACAGCAGCATGGCAGCCTGAGCCACGGAGGTGACCTTCCACCTATGGCTGTATGAATTAGATTTTGGGAGCGCAGTGAGAAAAGGTTCAAAGGCTACAATAACAGTGTGTGGCTGCAAGGTTGTCGTCAGAAGCCTTCAGCACGAGTCCTCAAACGCTGAACACACCCTGGCTAAGCGCGCCAAAAAAAAAAAGTCTTAATGTACCGAATGTAGAACACAAATTAAACTCAACACAATGCGGCTCCTGTTGTCCGGGAACGGCCCCCTCCCCACCTTTTCACATCTGCCAAATCATTAGCAGATGTTGTAGTGAATGAGGCTCCCATTTCCAAACTCCCCTACACACACACTCACACTCACACACACTTATACACATACAGATTTGTTGTTTTACCTTATGGGGTGAATATAATTTGCGAATATAAAGGTATCACTATATAGCAGTATGTCCAATATTTATCATTTATATGCAATTGTCAAATTAAAGGATGTTTTTTGCATAATTGGACAATTATTTAAAATTGTCTTAAATTAAAACGATTACATTATACTGTGTTCAACGAATGGATTTTGTCTTTTACACGTCAATAATTATTATTACATTATTGTTTCATATAGAGACCAGTCAGTGTATCAAAATTTGAGTTTTTATATTTATTGGGCATGTGTGTTGTAATCATTTATACAATTCCCATCAAAAATAATATGTGCCATATGGATTTCTAGACCCAAACGTCAAGAAAATGTTGTGACAAGAAATCCCAATCTTTTTACAAAGCCAGGTTCTGGGGTTGGAAAATGTGCAAAAACAAAAACATGTGCACACACTTAAATAAAGCTCTGCGAATGGAGTCCACTGAGTATCGGAAAACATACACCAGGTCTGAGTAACACCAGAGTTTGTGATCGAAAATGTTTACTGGTTGTTAAGAAAATTGCGTAAATCACATCGTTAACCGTGTCTGATTGCCAAGTGAGGAAAGAACTATGCTGTTCACTCCACCGGCAGGGCTGATGTCAGCGAGCAGATCTGGGAAGCGTAAAGCAAATTTTAGAGATGGAAATGATGCGGCGAGGAAGCTTGCCTCTCTTCCCTCAGCGGAGGAATAAAAACACACTCTGGTTCCAGCGGATTCCTGATCACAGTCATTTGGGTTGTAAATGAGTGGACAGGATTTCACATCTGCACACAAGATCAACACTGAAGAGCATCTAGTGGAGGAAGCCTGGCTAGGAGCGTGAAAGAGGAGACTGGCATATGAATCTCCAGACAGAAACATGGTGACCCGCCCAGTTTTAGGACCTAACAGCTTTAAGGAGCAGCAGCGGAACATACCTGACTGTTACTGCACTCTGATTGGTTATTTCATCCAGGTGCTCAAACTGATTTGAGTGGAGAAAACAGTCATCTATAGGGTGTCTCCTTGATGTCAGCCTTCACAAAGCTAGTGCTTTGGTGATGCTGCAAACCAGACCAGTTTAGGTTTCCATAGAAACAAAGAAATGTACATAATCATTAAGCATAATTCAATTGACCAGATCCGAAAATTGCACAAATAATTTCTACTGGATAAAAAAATAGCCTATTTTCCACAGTATTTACTGCTCACGCCTTGAGCACAAGACCTTTATAACTGAAGCTGTCCCTCATTCCTTACTTGCTTTAACACACATAACCATGCTGGCCACATAAAGCCGTGGGTCCAGGGGTTTATAAAAAAGGGATTAAGATGCTGCAGAGAAAGGTGCTCATGAGGAGCTCAGATGCAAGGACCTGTAACTGAGCAGGGCTGGAAAACGGGCTTCGCGCTCACTGCGCTGTATTATAAGGAAGGCGGTGAGCCAAGGGCGGTGGTTAGATTACAGGGCAGTGAGGCTGCTGGAGGTAAACACTGTAAACACTGGATGGATGAAAGCAGAACAGGTCAGAGGTCAAAAGCTTTCTTAAACATATCATTTACTTAATTGTTCACTTATTATTCCTAGAATCCTTTTGAGAACATTTAATGATATTTCAGTAATAATAATAATATCCAATAACACTCCCAAGACTCTACAATGCTCAGGTCTTGAGGCAGCACTCATTTCTTCATAGGAACATTAGATACAGCGATTTAGAACACAAAGTCAATATTGGGCCACCGCTGTTCTTCAGCACAGCCTGACCTTTCTGAGGTTAGCTTTCTTGTCATTTCTTTAAGTCTCTTCATGAATGCTTCTCTAGGTTTCTTGAAGAACTTTGTGGTTTGTGTTTCTTATTTTCTGTCCAGTCCATGTACCTGAGACAGAAGCAGTGAGGCATCATCTCCACAGAGAACGGAGAACAAAATGCAGCCAAAGAAGAGATTTGGAATGTTCTTCAAGAAGCCCGTTGAACAGTTCCTGAAGAAACGAGCTCGTCTAAGAGAGTTCAGGCCGTGCTATGAGTGCTAGGGGGCTGAAAAGGTGCTATTTGTCTGTAATGAACTGCTTTCTAAGTTCTGAGAGTTAGAATAGAAAGAATGTCCAACTTCAGAACCACCTGATGTTTCTGATACTAAGAGGAAGGATCCTGATGAATCAAGGCTGAAGGTGGATACTATGAAGAAAGATGGGAGAGGAGAAGTGTGCAGGGGGATGTAAGGATATGAGGCAGAGAAATGATGAGTACGAGAGAAAGAAGGGAGCGAGAGAGAGAGAGAGAGAGAGAGCGAGAGACAGGCAGATGAGTGGTAACGGTTGGTCAAGTCTGAACTGTCCTTTGTCTGGCGTTCTTTGTCTGCATTCTCATGCTGTTTACTGTTAACGTCGATGGTCGACATTCAGAGCCTGACCGTCATGCTCGCTCTCCGGAACTTCACTCAACAAAAGCAGGACGGTGTTTGTCTACGGGGCCCCCAACACAAATTTACTGCAAACTGGCCCCCGGCAACTCATCCAGCAACCATTGAGCTGTTTGGCCAAAGACAGCAAAGCAAAGCCAGGAAACCATGATGGGAAGGGTTCCTGCCATACAGCCGTGAGGTTGATGGGCCAAGCTCACTCCGTAAACATGCACACTTTCCATATCCAAGCAGTGGAATTCCTTCCAGGATAGTATTTTCCCTGATACGTTCTCAACTGATCTCAACAGCTCAGTTGTCCCCATTTGTCAGGCTTCAGTATTGATTTCCGAGAGAAGCATGGAATCAGGAAGAGTCTCTGGGCTAATTTTGGGCTTTCTCTCTGTGATACATGATCTTAAACATGACTCTGCTCACTGGTGAATGGTGGTCATAAGAGGAAGGACGAAAGAAATTCAATTTTGAAGAGAAATTACAAAAAAAGCTTGTCTTATCTTTGACCTATTGAGTAGATACGACAAAAGAAGTTGGAGCAAATGTTTTAGTGGCTGCAGAGTGTCTAAAGATACAAGGTTCTAGATAAAGGGGTTCCAACCACTCAGCATTCAGCATCAGCAGTAAACCTGATCATCTGGACCTGTTTCTTCACTGCTTCATGTTATCAGTTATACGCTTTGTTCTGCTTGAAGGTTCAGACGTAGATCACTGTGTGGATTAACCAACACAGAACTATCAAACTGCTCAGGTACAGAGACTGGACTGAACATGAGAGACAACAACACTGTCCTTCAGGAAGATCTGGAGAACTGCTCAGGTACAGAGACTGGACTGAAAATGAGAGACAACAACACTGTCCTTCAGGAAGATCTGGAGAACTGTATTTATATATTATTTTTTTCAAAGTTCATGTTTGGTTGCTATTTTAGTCTTTTTTGCCAAAATGGAAAAACTTTGAGAGAAAGGAAAAAAAGATAACATGTAGAAACTATAAAGGACAGCTGCTGTTTTCAAACGGAGAGAAAAACTGAAACCTAATGACTCATGAGGTCATGACATTGACGACAGGCTCAGATCACATGCTCAGGTTGGCTTAAAAATCACACTTTATGAGACCCTAGAAGAGAAAGAGTGAGAAAAACGAGAGCTAGAGGACTGTGAAATGCACATAAGTCAAGACTCTTTGCAGTCAAAACATGCTCGTGTTATCCGATGACTTTAAAGCAGATCCGCCCAGCCCTGTTCTGGGATAACTGTCACATTCAGTGAGAATGAAAGGAAGCTGGTGAACGAGAGTGCAAAGCTACCTCAGATATGCCAGGCTGGGAAAAATGTTGTTTAGGGAGATCCTATTTCAGTGGGATTGGCAGAGGAGTGAAAATGGTGACCGTGAAAGCTGGCGTGAAGTGAGCAGCTGGACTCTGTTAAGATTTAACAGAGAAAACTGCTTAAAATGCAAGAGGAGCCTAATTAGCATGTGCTTTAGCACAGACTGTTGGGAATTGAACCTTGTGCTACTAATTCAGCAGCAGAAGTACCTAGAACATACAGTGATGACAGGAAGCGATGCAGTGGGTCAACAGCTCCACCCGATGTGTGTAATAAATATATGGCAGTTGTCATCGCTTCCCATTCCTGACGAATGGAGGATTTGGATTGTATGAGTTGTTACGCCGTTTCAGATTTATGTTTTTTGTGTGAATACCGTGAGGATCCAAAACAGAGACATGAACATCAGAGCGATCAGTGAAGCCTTCCTGAACAGCGTTAAAGAATATCTGTAGGTCATAGTCTGCTGGGCACAGTGAGCAGGGGACAGTTTGCTGAACATAGTTTGCAAGAAATTGCTATGTATAGGTGCTGGGGTCTGTAGCTTGGACATATTAGCAGTTTTCTGAGCACAGTCTGTTGGTCAGGGTTGGTTGGGAATAGTATTTTGGGTGCAGTTTCATGGGCAAGCTTTGTGAAGAAGTGAAGAAGCACCAGTGCCTCTCTATTTCAGCCAAACATAAAGTGTGCTGGGATTTACTTTACTCCATACTAATGGTGAGGAAACATTTGCAATGTTTCAAAATCCATTAAAGGTGCAGAAGTCCCTCTTGTGCATTTGAGGAGTCCCACCTCATATATTGCTGTATGAGTCTGAGAAACCAGAAGAGCTCAAAACAGATTCAGCCAAGAGCTCGGGTGAGATAGAGGGCCATCTTGCAGATGATAATGAGGCAAAAGCGACTGATAATTAAATACAGTAATCACTCAAGCTCTGCGAGGAACTCCGGGTGGAGGAGCGCCGCTGAGGCGGCATCTAGAACATTCCAGAATCTCTGTGTTTTGACACAAGCTCAAACCGCACAGTAGATCCACTGACAACCGCAACAAATTACTTTAATCGCCAGTAAAATCTGCGTCTGGCACCACAGACTTCTAAATGTTCCATCAGGAGAGGTTAAGGGAGGGCCAAGGGGTTTCTGACATTAGTGTAGAGAACATGCAGGTCCATGACCATGATCTGTGTTACTGATGGGATCCCTGCTTCACCGACAAATGTATTCTTTTTTAGCGACTGTTGCTAGGTTAGAGAAGCCTAAATATTCTTAATATTTAGGCATGGTGCAGGGGCAGCGGTGGCCTAGTGGTTAGGGCGTTGGCCGCATGATCAGAGGATTGGGGGTATGAGCCCCTTCCCAGTAGGTTGCCCTGAGGTTCCCTTGAGCAAGGTGCCGTCCCCGTCACGCTCCTCCCTGCGATGGGCTGGTGAGCTGTCCAGGGTGGGTCCCCCGTCCTTCGCCCTGGGAAGGACTCCAGCGTGACCCCGTTTGGGACAAGCAGCAGAAAATGACTGGTTGACATGGTAGCACAGTGGGTAGCAGTCCTGGGTTTGATTCCCAGGTGGGATGGTCCTGGTCCTTTCTGTGTGGAGTTTGCATGTTTTCCCTGTGTGGGTTTGAGTCCCAGACAAATAGGTTGCCCTGAAGCTCCCTTGAGCAAGATACTATCCCCATCACTGCTCCGCAGGCTGATCCATGGTGTGTGAATGGGTTAAAGGCAGCGAAGACAATCACTTTCACTTTACTAAATGTAGCTAAATGGAAAAGGTTTCTTGTCATTTATGAGAATAATTAATATTTTAAATATGTATATTTTTAAAAAAACAGTAAACTCCACACAGAAAGGACACAGATGTCCCAGATAGGAACTGAACACAGAACCTTCTTGGTGTGAGGCAGGACCACCATCACTGTTCCACTCAAATGATGACTATTTACAAGTGAACATTTTGCTCAAAAGGTCTATAAGAATATTCACTTTTGACTCTCTGGAGTGCCCAAAGTGGATCATCTGTCTTCTTTATTTTCTGTCCTCTGCATCTTCTTCTTTTACACGCACCCCCTGCAGGTCCTCTCTCACCACTTCCATGAACCTCCTCTTTGTCCTTCCTCTTCCTCTTGCCTAACAGCTCCATCCTTCTCCTGACTGAGCTTGTAGAGAAGCAAAACTAGTGCTCTTTCCAAAAGAAACAAAAAAAAGCATTAGGCCTCTGATTTGCCAAGTGAAAAATCACAGAGGCCCATGGACGCCAGTTTTATTCCAACTCCTGGATCAGCCCCTGTCTTTGTCATTAAAGACATCTGGTGGGAATGAGACGCGTTTTCCAAATTAGAGGACCCTTGTCTCTTCACTGACTCCCCCTTAAAACAAAGTGTGACAATTACCGTAAGCTGTGGGCCAAGAGCTCTGCAGTATACAGAGAGACAAGGGGGCAAAAAAGACATGAAGAAAAGCCAAAGTGGAAAGTAATGAATAACAGCTAATCTCATTAGGATATATAAAAAATATCCCATAATAATATGTGCAAAATTTAAAAAGTATATTCTGCCCTGCCACATAATATTGACACAACCAAGCCATACATATGTCACACTGTCATGAAGGATATTGTCATTGTTTTTGTAACGCCACAGGCCAATTTAATGCCATAAACATCCAATTCTAGACAACATCTATCCATCCATTTATTCTTGATCTGAACCAGCTGGGAGACTAAATGAACACCCAGAGCTTTTATTTAAACATAAATTTATCACATTACATAAATCAAAACCTTTTCAAATGAACAATTAAGCCATTTTGGTTGAACTGACGTTTCTCCCAAGGCGTTTTTTCTCTCGTTGGCTGGAGAGGTGTCCTGGCTTTAATGGTGTTCAGCTGTCCTTCATCAAAGGAGGAGCCATTCATAGTTTTTCAAGTTCATAACAATCATTCTGCTTCTCCACCAAGTGTTGCTGAAAACATAAAAAAGCTGGCCCAAACCAGGATTGGTGGATGGATGGCTGAATGGATGAGGACAGTTTCCTCTCACTGACGTAACTCTAACCTAAAGAGGGATTAAACGTTAAAAAAATGTTTGCAGCTCCAGCAGACACTTCAGAAGAAGGTCTGAAGCTCTGTGGGTCAGGTGCATTAGAAAGAATCCAGAGTTCTTGCAGATGGTGCAGTATTTAAAGGGGAATTGCTAAAGCTTGATTGTTTGTTGTTAAGAATAAATGGCCCGTCCCGCACCTCTAGGATGTGGCTGAGGGAATGTCCTGCATTGACCTCTCAGTGGAGGTCATCATCTGGACCCCCACTGGGAATATCCTGCATGGCTAACATCCCTAGTGGCCAGAGTGGCTGCTCTGGAAGTGATAAGCTAACACGGGCCTTTGAGAACATTAGAGCAGGATAAACAGTCTGCGGTCCAAGAGATCAGCCTGATAGTCTGTTCTAAGTAGTTTATACACACACAAACAAACACACACGTCATGTGACATCCTGCCATGTATCAACAAGTGAGAAGGGTGTGAAACAATTACAGCAGCATTGCATGCCGTCCCTGAGTTAGCAACAGTGAAAGGGAACAGCCTTGTGTGTTTCCAAATACGGACAAGTGGTTTCACATGACGACCCGAGTGAGTCACCCTGAATCATGCTTGCAAACAAATCTGTGATCAGCAGCTGAAATAATTCCAGAACGGAATTCAGCTTTCTGATATCGTGGGTAGATCTGGAGAAGTTAAAGAAATAGGAACGAATGTTTTAGGGCTCCAGGCTGCAGAGTGTCTAAAGATAGAAGGTTCTAGATAAAGGGGTTCCAACCACTCAGTGTTCAGCATCAGCAGTAAACCAATCACCTGATCATCTGGAATCATCTGCTCCTGTTTCTTCACTGCTTCATGTCTTAAGTTAGACGCTTTGTTCTGCTTGAAGGTTCAGACGTAGATCACTGTGTGGATTAACCAACACAGAACTATCAAACTGCTCAGGTACAGAGACTGGACTGAACATGAGAGACAACAACACTGTCCTTCAGGAAGATCTGGAGAACTGCTCAGGTACAGAGACTGGACTGAACATGAGAGACAACAACACTGTCCTTCAGGAAGCCTTTAAGGACCGTTCCTAAAAAATGCAAGCTTGGTTCTTTGGAAGTAAGACGTGAAGAAATAAGGGCAGCTCAAGACTCAAGTCATGTACTTTGGGGTAAATTTCACGTTGAACTTTCACAATGAACTTTTACTTTGAAACCCGAGTAAAGTATGTTTAGCATGAGGCTAGTTTATTTGTAATAATGTCCATGTGGTACTTTAATCAGCCTTTCACATCACGTCCCACCGCCCCTGCATCCTCACAGATAGCGACTAGCCTCTGATCCTTGGAACAGATTCATTTTCCTTTTGTCCAGGATGGCCGAGTGATGGTATCTCCACAGTACATAGCTGTGCTGGATGCCCTTTTTTCGGCAGGCCTCATGCGCCTATCACCGCTGGCCGTATGCCACAAAGGGATCGTTTTGTTTGGTTTTGCATACAGCCATGAAAATATGAGATCAGCCAACCGATT
>CM029385.1:22082927-22220427 GCA_017165825.1 Hepsetus odoe | reverse complement strand
TTCCTCTGAAGCGAAACTTTGCCAGGTACTGCTTGGTGACCATCCTAGCAAAGTTGGTGTCTGGACTCAGGTGCTGAAACACCTCCGATCGCTTGAAACCAATGAGGCGGTGGAGCCTGCGGGCGAGCCTCCGCGCTGCCTCTGGAGACTCCTGGTTCTCCAGCAGGAACCTCTCTCTGAAGCTCGGCAGCTCGTTGCTCGGCTCATTTGTGATTTCAACACATTCTTTTTCTCCCTGTTCTTTTTTCTCCTCCCTCTGATGGTGTCCATCCTTCAGATCCATGGAAGAAGTGGCATCCCCATCTTCCGCAGCCTCTTGGGGGAAGTAGGTGAGAAGTTCTCTCACTGCTTCCTCAACTTTGAAGGCTCTAAGGCGGGTCATGGGGATTCCTGCAAATGTCTTCAATGATTCAACAGCTGGTCGCTGCTCCATCCTGTCGTTTTTAAATCTGCTGAGGTGCTAATCGTTTAAGGAGTCGCTACAGAATGAACGTCTGAAATGTCGACCGGCTTTTTTATACTCGCGGATGATGATGATGATGATGATGATGTTGTTCCTCAGGCATTGTGATGTCACTCAGACATTGTGATGTCAAGGTTCCATGATGACATCACACAGGCCCCAGTCAGTGTGTGAACAATCAGCTTAAAATGTGTGATTTTCACTTAATATGAAATATACGATTACAAATAAATCAATACATTTACATTTACAGCATTTATCAGACGCTCTTCTCCAGAGGGACAGTCCCCCCTGGAGACACTCAGGGTTAAGGGTCTTGCTCAGGGACCCAGTGGTGGTAGTGCTGGAGGTGGGATTCCATCCTGAGACCTCTTGAGGAATAGGTCCATAGACAAGTACCACCACTAGACCACCACCACCCTCTCAATACACAAACAAACAAACAAACAAACAAATAATAATGTGGGAAAAATGGAGTGTGTGTGTGTGTGTGTGTGTGTGTGTGTGTGTGTGTGTGTGTGACAGCATTTTAATTTAAAATCCTAATTTTATGCACATCAGGTTGAAAGACAATGAAGTGAATCTTAAGGAGGTTTAATTTGGAGGTTTTTATAAAACTGGTTGCAGTTTTTGGGAAAAGCAGAATATTTACTGAATTGTGCTGAAAATAAAGAAAAACACTTTTCTGCACTTTCCTAAATTCCTAAATCACACACATGCACACACACAGACACACAGACACACACACACACACACACACACACACACACACAGACAAACATACATACACACACACACATACACATATACACACACACTGACATACATACATACACACACACACACACACACACACACACACATACAAACACACATACACACACGCACACACACACAGACACACCCAGACACAAATATACATACATACACACACACACACACACACACACACACAAACATACGCACACACACACACACATACATACACACACACAGACACAAACATACATACACACACGCACACAGACATACACACACACACATACACACAAACATACATACACACACACACACACACACGCATGTATGCTGTTGCATAGACACACTAGAGAGGAACGTACTGCTTGGCTTACTGAAATCTTTTTTGAAAAAATGATGATGAAATGATTTTTATTTCGGTCATTTTGCATTTGTCACGTGTAAAAACCACACAAATCACAATGGACGTGTGTGAATATCTGCAGCTAATTATGAGACTATAAGATCCTCAACACATGAATCAGCTTGTGATCATCTCTGGGGCACGTGTGAAAGAGTGTGCGAAAACCACGTGTCTTAAAAAGCATGTGTCTAAATCTTTCCGTTTCTTTTAGTTTTAGTTTGGAAACCTTACGGTCGAAGATCCTTTTTCTCATTTATCCTCTTACATAAATACGCCAATTTCTGAAGTATCGTCCAAAAGGTCCTCTTGTTTTGTGCTTTGTCATGCGTCGCTGCATGATGTCTTAAGTTGTCACACTCTTGCTACATTGCTGCTGATGACAATAAGGATGCCTTGACCTTAAACAGGGGCTGAAAATGATATTTTATGTCAATTTAATAAAGAATAACTTGAAATAAATTAACGATTCATTGCAGAAATGATTGGACAAGTCTGTTTTGTTGCACATTACATGGGCAGCAGTGGCCTAGTGGTGAGGGAGTTGCCCCGCATCGGAAGATTGTGGGTTCGATACCGTCACCAGAAGGTTGCCCTGAGCAAGGTACCGTCCTGTCACTGCTCCCCGGGCACTTTCAATAGCTGCCCACTGCTAAGTCCAATTTCGTTGTGGTTCACCTTGGTGCTGTGGATGCAGGAATGGCTGAATGGGAAAGAAGCCCTTCCTAATGAGGTAATAGTGAAATAAAGTTGAAACATGAATGTAAACTTATTTATTTCACAGAGTTGCTCGTCATAGCTTGGCACTGCCCAAGGTATTGCCTAATGTTGGGGGACAGCCAGCGCTTATTGAAACCTGCTGGAAAAGCGAAGGAGACCTGGAGAAGTTTGGAACACAGTGAATTTGCTGAGACAATAAGGCCATTGATGATATCAGATGGGGATGCTTTAGAGTCCTCTTGGACAGACTTACAGGCTCTTATCAAACCTTCCTAAACTAGACTGTTGAGACATTATTGGAAGAAGCCTGCAGGGACAGGCTCGGGACATGTTTGGCACACTTAAAACTAAAGAACCTTTGGTGCAATACAATGAAAGAACCTCTTCTTTGGAGCAGCGCTGGCCTAGTGGTGAGGGAGTTGCCCTTGCATCAGAAGATTGTGGGTTCGATTCCCTCACCAGTAGGTTGCCCTGAGGTACCCTTGACTAAAGTGCCGTCCCCGTCACTGCTCCCCGGGCGCTTTCAATAGCTGCCCACTGCTGCACGATGTTTGCACAGGTTAAATGCAGAGGTCCAATTTCGTTGTGGTTCACTGTGTGCTGTGCTGTGACCTCGCAATGACGTGGGATGTCACTTTCACTTTCTGGCTCCCTAAATATCTTATATGCCAGACTGGCATATCAAGTACAACAAGTTCACTTAGAGTTTTAATACTGTAATATTTAGACCAAGAGCAGCTTATTAGAATGTTTTTATCCATCCATCCATCCATCCATCTTCTGCCGCTTGTCCCAAACAGGACGGGAGACGCACCCTGGACAGGTCCCCAGCCCATCGCAGGGAGGAGCAGTGACGGGGACGGTGATTAGGAAGGGGGCACATACATTTTCACAGTCATGATTGCTTGTCACAGAGAGATTTGAAACATTCGATTTTCGAGGCACTTTGAGGAAAAGATGAAATCGGGATTTTTTATTATTTTCTTTTTATCGCCCATGAATTAGATAGATTAATGGGACACTTTAAAAAGTTCTAGTTAAAAGTTCCTCAAGATTTCATCACCTCATCAAACTATCAGTAATAAATGTTCTCGTTTTCAGAGTCTGCTGACAGAGCTGAACAATGTACTAAGTAGGGGATGTCCCGCCTCACAAAAACACACACCATGACTGCATTCTTCTGAGAGAAGCGAGATGCACGTTCTGCAGCACATGCTGCAGGTTTAAAAACCCTCTGGAGATGCTGGACTGAGAGAATTCTGGATCAAACCTCCAATGGAAAGAGGTGGGAGGATTAGTGACAAGCTCACGTCCAAAGCAAGCAAGCACAGGGCGTCCTCTCAGCGCTCAGCTGTTGGTCCGAGCTTGGAGCAGATAGTCGTGGGACTGGGATCGGCCCCTTGAAGTCACAGATGGAAAAGTCAGGCTCGGAGAACATGGTTCCAACCAGTCCAGCCTTGGAGACACTGCTTGTATGAAACTTGCAGAAGGTTCCAGCAGGTGCTTATAGAGAATGCTACAATTAACAGACTTATAATAAGGTCAAAAATCTAACATGTGAGCAGTGATGGGGATGGTACCTTGCTCAAGGGTATCTCAGGGTAAGCTACTGGTCTGGGATCAGGCAGTGATGGCCTAGTGATCCTAAGGAAGGTGGCAGATTCAAGTCCTGGATTGCTATACTGAGGTACTCTTAACTAAAGAACCGTCCCCAACGCTGCTCCCAGGGACCTGGATATCTGGCTGCCCACTGTGGGGAAGGATTTAAGGCAGATGTTTTCTTCCAATCACCCCCAGTGTGGGAGTTGCTCTCAAATGAAGCTTTTCTCAGCAAACCCGCTCTGCCCTTGTTTTAATTCTGCAGAGATTCTGAAAAATCCCTATAACGTCACCAAGTCAGACCATGACTTATCTGCACTGTGGGTGTATTAGTAGCATTTAGTCCCACTACCATCTCCAGGCCGGGCCTCTGCTAAGCGATAATATCCATGTAACGCTGTGCACTTAAGCAGATTAGGATGAAGCACTCCACCTGTCAGAGCTGACAACAAAGTTCCTCTCTTGAAACGCTTCATCATCAGAAGCGCTGCACTTCCCTCTGAACTCAGCAGCGCTAACTGTCTTCACTGACAGTCCACTCAGCTGCTTCCGCACCCATTCAGCACCACGCATCTGGGAGTCATCCCAGTCCTGAAGCTGGAACAGATGGAACGCATCGAGAACATCAGTGGAACGGACTGAGCTGGTGTGCCAGCTGTGGCTTATAAGAGTCCAGTGCGGGCGGGCTCGCTGGGTAGCGCATGAAAGCGATCCGTGCATTCCGATGGCATCATAGGGAGGCCGTGTGCCAGGCCGGTGTGTTTGTTTTCGTACATTTTTTGACATAAAATGTCCCGACGTTCTGCAAAAGCAAGGCTTCTCTGCAGGAACAACAGTGCTTTTGTTTCATTCAGAACTGCGTAAAAGTTTCTGGGAGTTGTGTCAGCCAGTTAAAACTCCATAAACCATTAGAACAAAGACAAATAAACATCAAATGCTGGAACTAAAGGTCTCAGGCTCTTAAGCAAATTGTTTAAAAGTGTTTAGCTTAGCCAAAAGTTCTTCACTTAAAATAAAACGTCGGAAAAAACTCCAATAAAGATCCATCAGTAAAACGTGATACGATTTTTAAAAGCAGTGATCCGGTGTTAAGATCACGGGCTGAGTTCCAGATTTCTCCTTGATGCTCCGTCATAAAATAAACTGCTCACTTCCGTGCAGCACCTGATTTAACTTCCATTCACCAAACCAGGTGCTGAACTACTGACCTCCATCCCTTAGACCATCGATGTCCCAGACCTCACTACTTTTTATACTTTGGACCTGTCGCCCATGTTTCTCATGCTGGTCCCAGGAACTGAACCAGCAACCCAGCCGTCACAAGACCTCTTCACTAACTACTGGGCCCAATATAGGATATATATATACCAGTAGGTTACCCTGAGGTACCCTTGCGCAAGGTACTGTCCCAATCACTGCTCCACGGGCTCTTTAAATAGCTGCCCCCTGCTGGACAGTGTGTGTGGGTTAAATACAGAGGCTGCATTCTGTGTGCTGTGTTCACAATAACAAGTAGTCACTTTCACTTTCACACACACACACACATATATATATATATGTGTGTGTGTGAAAGTGAGAACATTGTTACTTCATTCACTGCATTTTGCTGATTGATGAAAATAAATGATGAACACTTCCATTTTTGAAAGCGTTCTTTGTTTACAGCATTTTTTCACACCTGCCTAAAACTTTTGCACAGTACTGTTTATACTTTGGTCAACATAATGTATCGTGCATACATATACATATATATATTAACATTTGTACAGCTGTAACTTGCTGCGCGGGTCTACCACCTACTATTTAAATGACCAAAACACTCTGCTACAGACAACAAATGGTATTATTTGTGTGGTGGATTCTCAGCACAGCAGTGATACACGTGTGTGTGTGTGTGTGTGTGTGTGTGTGTGTGTGTGCATTGCTCTGAGGCCTGTTTAAACCTAAAGAATTTCCCCCTCTGCCAGGAGGGATTAGAATTAGTAAATCGATTTGCATGCAAGCTGGAGAAGCCCTCTTTTCTATTCTCAGTCTAAAAAATAAATGCCCTTTTCTGCAGTGCAGTGAAACCCAGCGGTCCTTTGGGTAGGATGTCTGATGAAGACATCAGGTTACAGAGCTCTGCAGCATCACGATGTGTTGTAATTTGTATTCACACTAATCTTAGTGATCTTTTTCATACAATCATTTTCTCAAACGCTGCTTTTCTTACACTTGATTGTATTTGTGTTTGTTTGTGTTTATCCTCATGTTTGCCAGCGTTTCATGTGGGTGGCCAAGGCTAGCGCTTCATCTACAGTGATCAACCACCCCAATAAAACCTGCTCACTGGTGGTCCCGTAGGGGTCCTGACATGGATATACAGGAAAAGGGGGGATAAGAAATAATACTGCTCTGTAACAAACAGACTAAAGTCTGTAACTTAAAACTACCGTATTATCTTGTATAATCAGTACAGCTGATAAAATGGACACTGGGTGTGGACACAAGGTAGGTGGACATGATGGCAAGATAAGTGACTGGTCTTTGAATAAACTACACACATGGGACATATTGTTATTATTATTAGTAGCAGTAGAAATACCAGTAGCAGTAGCAGCAGTGGTAGTAGTAGTATTAGCAGTAGTAGTAACAGTAGTAGTAGTATTAGCAGTAGCAGTAGTAGTAGTAGTATTAGCAGTAGTAGTAATAGTAGTAGTAGTACTAGTAGTATTAGCAGTAGCAGTAGTAGTAGTAGTAGCAGTAGCAGCAGTAGTAGTAGTAGTAGCAGTAGTAGTAGTAGTAGCAGTAGCAGTAACAATAGTAGTAGCAGTAGTAGTAGTAGTATTAGCAGTAGCAGTAGCAGTAACAGTAGTAGTAGCAGTAGCAGCAGTAGTAGTAGCAGTAGCAGTAACAGTAGTAGTAGTAGCAGCAGTAGTAGTAGCAGTAGCAGCAGTAGTAGTAGCAGTAGCCGTAACAGTAGTCGTAGTAGTATTAGCAGTAGCACTAACAGTAATAGTAGTAGTATTAGCAGTAGCAGTAACAGTAGTAGTAGTAGTAGCAGTAGTAGCAGCAGTAGTAACAGTAGTAGTAGTAGTAGCAGTAGTAGCAGCAGTAGTAACAGTAGTAGTAGTAGCAAAGTGAAAGTGACAACCCTTGTCATTGCGAGGTCACAGCACAGCAGACAGTGAACCACAACGAAACTGGACCTCTGCATTTAACCCATGCACACTCAAACACCGTGCAGCAGTGGGCAGCTATTGAAAGCACCCAGGGAGCAGTGACGGGGATGGTACCTTGCTCAGGGGTACCTCAGGGCAACCTACTTGTGAGGGAATCGAATCCACAATCTTCCGATGGGGGGGCAACTCCCTAACCACTAGGCCCCCGCTGCCCCGTAGTAGCAGTAGTAGTAGTAGCAGTAGCAGCAGTAGGAGCAGCAGTAGTAGTAGTAGTAGTATTAGCAGTAGCAGTAGCAGTAGCAGCAGTAGTAGTAGTAGCAGTAGCAGTAACAGTAGCAGCAGTAGTAGCAGTAGCAGTAGCAGTAGCAGTAGTAGCAGTAGCAGTAGCAGTAGTAGCAGTAGCAGTAGCAGTAGCAGTAGTAGCAGTAGCAGTAGCAGTAGCAGTAGTAGCAGTAGCAGTAGCAGTAGTAGCAGTAACAGTAGTAGTAGCAGTAGTATGCATCATTTTTTTAACTTTGTTTATTATTTATTTTGCATCCACCTATCCTGTAGATTCTGTCATTATTGGAACAAAGTCTCTATAAAATAAGTTTGCAGTCAGTGTAAAGTCAGTGTAAAGTCAGTTTAAAGTCAGTGTATAGTCAGTGTAAAGTCAGTGTAAAGTCAGGGTAAAGTCAGTTTAAAGTCAGTGTAAAGTCAGTGTAAAGTCAGTGTATAGTCAGTGTAAAGTCAGTGTAAAGTCAGTGTAAAGTCAGGGTAGAGCGTCCTGTTGAAGGTGTATGTAGTTCTAGGCCCAGGAGGCTTGATTTGAAGCTTGATGTAAATAGACGGCTCGTGGAGAAAGGGGCAGGCAGTGGGAAAAATGTCCGAGTAACAAGCTGTGACACCCCGAGCCTGCAGGCCTGACGGGTCTATTTGGACATGCCGGTGTTTCTCTTAATCCCCCTCAACCTTGGCTTTCTCCGATGAGGGCAGATGGAAAGTTTCGGGTGCACGAAGAGGCCTGGCATTCACTTCTGTCCTGCCAGTGCTGTTAAAAAGCACCTGTCATAGTCGGAATTACACAGCCCCGCTTCGCTTCACTGCACTTCCCGGCCGGTTCAGCTCCGGACAGCTTTCGGTTTAACTGTCGGCACACGTCGTCGTGGGGCCTTTAATGAAAAGAAGACATGAATTAACACCTTCTCTAACTTAGCGGGTGTAGCCAAGTGGACAAATTTGAATTTGCTGTGACAAACACTAGGAGTCAATAGTCACCCAAATCTACTGGACCTCCAGCCTTTTCTGAAGGACACTCCTGGACCGGGTTTAGCGCACAGGATGAATGACTTGATTTCACCATCTGGCCAAAACCTTCCCGTTCACCTGTTGCTCAGTGCGGAAAACAAAATTGTATGTCCAGTACGTCCCAGAAAAATGGGGTCAGAATTTTGTCTTTTCATAACCTAATGTTCATCAGTAGAGCAGGAAAAAAACATCAGGACGGGGTTTATGGATTCAGTCCACCTTAAAAAATGAGCTGTGGTGGAACAATAATAAGGTGTAGCTCATGGCTGCGATGATAATTTATTAACGTAATAATGTTCTTTAACACAGACCAAGATATCTGTGTGTGTGTGTGTGTGTGTGTGTGTGTGTGTGTGTGTGTGTGTGTAGGTGTGTGTGTGTTCCTTTGTATCATTCTATTTCTTTTTTGACAATCAGTTCAGTCGGAGCTGAAGTCAGTTTATAGTTGATTTTAAGATTAATCTTGAATTTTGTACTGAATGTGAAACTGAAAATAATAGATTTAATTAATGATATAACAAGAAAGAAAGAAAGAATAAGAGTAAGAGTAAAAGTAAAGTGTTAAAAAGCTGCATTCTGTATAAAATATGAAAAAATGTGAGCAATTATAGAAAAAATTGCAATGTATTTCAGGTGGCAGTTGCAGGTGGGCCGCTTTCTCGTTGGGCCGCTTGCTCGGTGGCCCGCTTGCTCGGTGGCCCGTTTGCTCATTGGGCCACTTGCTCGACGGCCCGCTTGCTCATTGGGCCCCTTGCTCGACGGCCCGCTTGCTCATTGGGCCACTTGCTCGTCGGGCCGCTTGCTCGGTGGCCCGCTTGCTCGTCGGGCCGCTTGCTCGTCGGGCCGCTTGCTCGGTGGCCCGCTTGCTCGTCGGGCCGCTTGCTCGTTGGGCCGCTTGCTCGGTGGCCCGTTTGCTCGGTGGGCCCCTTGCTCGTCAGGCCGCTTGCTCGGTGGGCCCTTGCTCATTAGGCTGCTTGTTCGGTGCATGCTCATTGGGCCAATAGTGGTTCACTTTCCTTCTGCCATCCAGGAAGCCGTAATTAATTTTCAGTTGCGTTTAGATGCAGTGAAGTATCTGGTGTCGCATCACTGTCTCAGAAATGACATCTGTTGGTAATTTCTGTAGTCCTGTAGTCTGATCGATAGCCCTTTTGGCGGTTCTGTGTTTAATGCTCTGCTTTAGCTGTTGGTTTGGACTGAAGCCCATTAGTAATTTCACTGGAGCGCTAAACAAAAAGAGAACCCCCTCCATCAGAGTCAACGACAAAACCCATTAAATAGTGTAAAAGGCTAAAATTACCACCATTCGTTCGATTTTTTAGAGACCCACACTCATTCGAAAGGACCACCCATTGAGAGGACATGGGACATGAAAAACATACAGTGAGACAGCAGAGCAAATGACCCTTCGACTTCGTCCGAAGTTGCTCCCATTAGGTGTTTCCGGTGGACAGAAAGAGATGGACTTTACAGAATCACATTCACTTGCCCTCTTACCTTGTATCTTCAAAAGACGCTGGGGTAAACTGCATCAGATCCCCAAAAAAAACTTCCCCAAAATACTGCATAGTAATGTTCCTGTAACTGATTGGTCCCCAGCCCTGGTTCTGAACCCCCCCGCCCTAGCATTTAATTTTCTAACGTCCCACTTCATGCCCAGAAAGGCTTGTTAATTAGCAGATTAGTTGGGGCAAGTGTGTTGGGAGAACACTAAAGCGGGTAGAGCTGAGGGGGCTCCAGTACCAGGGTTCAGAACTACTCCCCTAACTAAAGGTCCCGGGAACATATTCTTTAGAGCAGAACCACAGTGTCAGGCTTTGTACCCTGAAAAATTCAAAACATAGAAATAACCATTGTAGTTTAAAAATAAAAACTTAAAAAACAAAAAATATAGTTACCTCTTAATCAGAACACACATTATTCATCCGTAGTAAAGTTCCCCATGAATGTGACCAGACTTTTTATGAACTTTTCATGAAGGTTCTTACTGAAAACTATAATTTTCTTATAGAAAATATAATAATAATAATAATAATAATAATAATAATAATAACAAATAATAGCAATAATAATAATACGTAATAATAATAAAGCATTTAATTATTTATTTGATTATGTAATTATTAATTATATAATTAGATTTTGTTGTTATTGCTATTATTGTTATTGTTTTTATTTATTTGTTTATTTATTTAAATTATTATTAGTGTACAAAATAACTAACTCTATGAAAATCATTATTGGCCATTATTCTGAAAAGATCTTTCATAGGACCACATATGTACCATCAAAGTGCCCCTGATGTTTTGGATGTTGGATCTTGAAACGTAGTCCACAAACTTCTTAAGATGGTTCTTTAAAGGTGTAAATGAGATGTCTGGGTGTCAACAGCCTTTTTAAAATGTGTACATTTTCACATAATGTAAAGGTTCCACTCCAATGAAGTGTTTCTCCTAGAACTGTACGTCCAATCCAACAATCTAACAATTTTCAGTTTAGAGTGCAGACCCTCCTTCTTTGCTGTTGGAGCAGATCTGGAGAAACAGTATAGAGAAGTGATGGCAATATAAAAATAAATCCCACATACCAGACAAGTTTCCTGTCCACAGATTACGGTTTAGTCTGACTTTAATCCTCAGACAATCCTATTTAGTCCTGAATGAAATTTGACCCAGGACTAGCCTCATGCTTCCTGGGAAATTTGTTGATTATTGAGAGAAGGCTTCAAGTTCTTTGTTCTTTTGTTTTAAATGGATCCTTATTTGCAAGGTATGAAAAATAGTAGCTGTGGATCACAGATTTCAGAAATTGCAGCTTTAATTTACACCTGAAAGAGGAGAGCAGGGAAATGGGAGGCCTTTCTATCCCGACTTCACTTTGAAACCTTCAGTGGTGGCAGAACCTGACATCTCAACACAAAAACCCAGTCCTGCACGTTTGCCTACGATGAAAAAATCTGAAGAACACTAATAAATTTGCTGGAACATCAGGTTTAGCTGTTTCCATCCACTGCAGCATGCAGAACACATGACATACCTTCAACCTTTTTCATTTCTCTTCTTTTTTTTCTGCCCAAATTGCATTATTTTGGCAGGAAACAGTGTTGATGCACCCTCTGTCCATCCACTCCCACCATCATGCATCAGGGGAGAGGAGAAGACATGTGGCTCGTCTCACAAATGTAGGTTTTCTGTTTAACTTTCTGTTGAAAGTGAAAGTGACTATTTGCCATTGTGAGCACAGTGCAGCACACCGTGAACACCCAAGTGCTTTATCTGTATTTAACCCTTCCCACGGTGCAGCACAGCACATGAAGAGCAGTGATGGGGACAGTTCCTTGCTCAAGGGTACCTTAGAGTAGCCATTAGATCTGGGACTCGAACCCAAGGCCTTGTGATTATGGGGTCTAGTCCAACATCAGCTCCCTTTACAGTCCTGGATACATGGTGCCTATAATGGTGAGTGTGGAGGAGTGAATGGGTTAATTTCGGACACAATGCCTGTCCCTCCATATGCTGTCCATGTCCCACCTTCAATACATCTGCACCTGGTTACTGGTAAGCAACCAAGACTATCATAGAACGTGATGTCTGCAAAATCCTAGCTTTGTTTTCTTTTCTTCACTTTAGTCATTTCCTCCCGGGACAGTGGGCTCGGTGTTACTGCACCTCGATACGATGCTGTTGTGGAGAGCGCATAGATGCAGGTCACGGTTCGTGTGGAATGGCTAATTACTTTAAACTCAGCCGAGGTGGTGATCGTTAAGTGTCCCGTCCTGTCTCTTGTCCTGCTCATTATGTCCCATTTGCAGCTCCCTCTCACTTCCTCCTGAGTTAACCGCTGCTCGGGTGTTCTGCTCCTGCTTCCTGAAAAGAGAAGAATGGAGCAGCTATCAGTACCAGAATCAGAATCTGCTTTTCACCCAAACACCGTCCAGCAGGGTACAGCACCCGGGGAGCAGCGAAGGGGACAGTACCTTGCTCAAGGGTACCCCAGGTAACCTCTGTGATTCGAACCCACGACCTTCCAATCCTGGGGCCTAGTACCTAAACACTAGTATATCCAACGCCCAGGGAGCAGCAATGGGGACGGCACCTTGCTCAAGGGTACCCGAGAGCAACCTACTGGTGCAGGATTCAAACCCACAACCCCAAAACAATCACAATTCTTCAGTATTATCCCTGTAATAATACTCTGTATAATAGACTCCTCCTATTATTGAGTTCAGGTGTTTCAGCCACACCCACTGCCAGCAGGTATAAAAATTTAAAGCAGACACACACTGGTAGTGGAACGAATGAACTGAAGAGCTCACCGTGGTCCTGTCCTGTCCAGTTTGTGAAATACCTGACCTGCTAGGTCTGCCCCAGCCAACTGTAAGTGCTGTTAATGTGAAATGGAAGTCCTGGGTCATGTCTGGGCCAAACCAGCAAATTATATAGAATTCTGTTTCTTCAATATTCAATCAAATCAACCACTAAAATGATACCGGTTCAAATTATGGAAGCACAAAAATTCTACCACTTCTTGGGGATATTTTTGATCTGCAGTATGAAGGCATTCATCCATCCTCAGATGCATTACTCCAGACATTAGAACATGCAGTATGACAGGATATAAGGTGGGTTTTATGTAGGAACATATCTAAATAATATCTTGCATTTGGAACATTTTACAATTTATGCCATTAATTTACGAAGTTTAGAAATTAATCTGTATTTTGGAGAGATACTCTGCCTTATGCATTAGATGTAGCGATCTGTAAGGAAGTTTTTATGAGGCTTTAAACATCTGGTTCCATTCGGCACCACTGTGATGAGTCCTGACTTGGCATGTTGGTCTAGAATTTCACACCAAACTTCTCAGAATGATTTTCTTTACATTTCACTCTGCCAAATGCTAAACAATGGCATGATACCCCTTTAACCCCTTCCCAATGAAATACTACAATGCTCACATGTGAAAGGGGTTAAATGTTCTCCGAGCTTGCATGGTGATGAATTGTAATTGTCTGCAGGGCAATTACACTCTTGGCTGAAAGGCTGTTCATTATAAGTGGGCTTCACCAAAGCAATGGAGAGCACAAAAGGACCATCGTGTCTGATCTCAGGGGACAATTGCATTTAAGGAGGCCAAAAGGTTGAGGGCCTGTAATCTCAGCTTGCTGTGGTGGGCCACTCTCACCCAAGGGGTCAAACAAGCACAGCTGACACGTTGCGGAAAGGACTTTTAACATCTGACCCTCTTTTGATCCCATCTTGCAAAGGGAGGCATGTAGAACAGGGGTGTTGAACTCCAGTCCTGGAGGGTCCAGCACAATTTGGTGATTCCCCTCCTCAAACACACTCACTACACCCGCCACTAAGTGTGAACCAGGTGTGTTTAAGGAGGGAAATCACCAAATTGTGCTGGACTCCGGCCCTCCAGTTTGACACCCCTGGTGTAGAAGGTCCTCTAAGTCTTGAGGGACCAGGAGCGTCATTGCCCTAAACCTCAAGAAGAATCTGGCAAGTCTTATGGGAAACAAGCAGGTCGTTTTTTTCTTGTATTATCTTTAACGAGCTTTAACACATGGTTGCTGAAGCAGCAGACAGGAAAACACAACAAAATGCATCCTAATTCAATCCATAATTGAAGTTGATCAAGAATGCAAATGTGATTCCTTACATAATGAACCAAACTTCACGATCATTCAGATGTGTAATTATGTTTAAACAGCAGAGCGAGTTGACAGTAATTTCTCTCAACCCCAGCTTATCATCCACACTCCAGTTCCTCACGTCCTCTCACTTTTGACCCTCTTTCTTTTCTTTCAGGGATGAAATATCCTGTACGTCCCTGTAGGGGCGGGAGGGTTAAAAGGCAGGCGTGCTCCTGCCGTGCAGCGCTGGACCCTGAAGTCACGTTCCTTCATGCCTGAATGCTTCTCTTCCCACAAGGCTGCTGTAGCAAATGAACCCAGAAGTAGAGCAACTCCATTACAGAGCCTGTGGAAGTTTTATAGGCTGAAAACACCGGCAACTGATGAACTCTGGCCATGATTAGACATTGCATAAATAACGTACACGTAGCTTCCTGAAAAATGTTCATACTGAAGAACAGCATGTTAATCAGGCCCATATGCCTGGCTCACTGACTTTCCAGAACCAGCAGCACTTTTGCCTTTAAATTCTATTTACAGTGGTGATTAAAAGCCTTCAAACTCTTTCAAAAATGAAAAACATCCCATTTTCTCACCTTGAAGTAGACCAAGACTTTATTTAAAGCACCCGGGGAGCAGTGATGGGGATGGTACCTTGCTCAAGTGTACCTCTGGGCGATCTACTGGTCTGGGATTCGAACCTACAACCTTCCCATCCTGGGGACGAGGCCCTGAACACTAGGCCACTGCTGCCCCAAGGTGCAGGTTTCTGTATAGTATGTGTGTGTATGTGTGTTCTTTCTATTTATTTTTGAATGTGTTCACATCAACTTTGTTTAAACTCATTTGTAATCTGCTTCCTTTTTCCATTTTCTAATCCATTTGTCTTTTCTGTCTCAGTATCACAGATTCTTCTGCTTTTCCTGAATTTTTTCTCATGACTGCTGTTTGGCTGGTGTTTATTCTCTGACATGGTAGATTGTGTTGAGCCAAAGTGGTGCAGTTTTTTTTTTTATTGGTAAGTTAAAAATTGTCCTCCACCCAGAAATATCCAGTTGAGAGCAGCTCTGTGGTCAGAAAGTGACCACTGATGAAAATGTGCAACAACAGCCAAGTGGAGCTACAAGGGAGGGGTTTCTGATAAAGTGGCCACGTTGATTTTTAAAGTAGATGTGTCCTGTATGCGGTCATTCCTAAAGAATTCTTTTGGAAAAGGATAAAACACAGACACGGAGAGAGTGATGGCTACCAGAGCAAACACGGATGGTAATGGCTGTTTTTAGCACTCACCTTCCATAAATCTACTGGCCATTCTTTCATATTCGTTGCCATACATCTGGACGGAGAGTGTGTGTGTTATTGCTGGCATGCAAAAACGGAATGGAGAAAGATGGCAAAAAAGTGGTCAAACAATCACACTGCCGGCTTATCGGCGGATCCAGCCGCTTCATTTTCCAGGATTCACCTTTGGGCCTGGAACAATGAGCGAGAAATATCACCTGAGCAACAGGAACACACTGAGCTGTTTCACGACAAAATCTGTTGACACAGCTGGAGCTTTATTGGGCCAATTGAGCTTAAACAAAACTCCAAAAGATTCAAAAGGCAGTGAAACAGCTGGAAGGTAACAGCCTTGAATCCTACTGTAGCTTAAACAGTCATCAACAAAGACTACGAAAGAGCACCGGGTGTGCCGTCCTAAATGGGGATTTCAGAATGGCATGACTTTTCACTGGGAGAACCACAGTAGTGCTTGAATTAGCGGTTCTCAGCCGCACCTAAGTGCTTTATACGTATCTCAGGTTTCGTGGATTGGACCTGCTGTAACACACCTGCCTCAAACGAAGATTTGTTGTACAATAAACCAGTGCAAAGTTGTTGCACAATGTAGCCTCCAAAGGGAGCCTTGTACTTACTTTGTGATGTCATAACGTACCCAAGCTCCACCCATCCTATGCTGGGCCACACCCCTGCACACAGACCACCCCCGCTTCCCCCAGGCAGGTTGAAGCATGATTTTCACTATGCTTTCTGTTGTTAGACAGAGCAAAACTCTTTGGCTAAGATCATGTTTAATGATTAATGATGATTAATGATTAATGATTAATCATTAACAATGTGATAATATTCACCTGTGTTTATGTATATATGCATATAACTCTTGCGCTGGTGGTTTTGATCATCAGCTGCAGGCACTTTTACCTAAATCTAGCTTTTTTCATTTTCTGGTTCCAAAGAGCCAAAATTTCTTGCATTATTTCTAATGTTGTTGTCTCTCATTTTCAGTACAGTCTCTTTACCTGAGCAGTTCCAGAAGCAGTGTGGGATCATCTCCACAGAGAACGGACAACAAAAGGACGCCAACATCAAAAGAAGAGCTTCAGAACAACCTTCAAGAAGATGAGAAGATAAGCTCGCCTAAGAGAGTTGAGGCTGCGCTGAAGAACTCCGGTGGTCGTACAGAATATTGATTTTAAAGGGGGATAGACTTCTCCCCAGGATGTTTGCACAGGTTGCAATGAATCACATTTTGATCAGGCCAAACTTAAGCTATAGTTTAGAGTCACCACATAATGTTGGGTTTCCAGTTTAAAATATTAGTTGTTACAATTTAAAGATGTTTAAAAATGACTAATTAGACATATTAAAAAAGGTTATTTGCTTGCATAAATATCAAATAATATTATTAGGAAATGCATTCGGCTGCATTTATATCTTATTTTGATTTTATTTCTATTTTATTTCATGCATGCATGGCACTGGATTTACTTTTCATTCAATTTTATTTTAAATGATGTACAGTCAGTAAAAGTGTTTGAGAGATGGTCATCATTCGAAGCTTTCATTGCACATCCGCTGCAGCGCTGAGCGAAATTGAACCAGAAAATTGAAACAGGCTGTTGGAAACAGCAGCAAAACACACCAGGCCGACGTTAGCTTGATGATAAAATAAACTACATGCGATCTGTCCTAACAGTGTTGTGTTTACTTGGCATTAAAAAGGGAAATTCTGTAACTCATAAGACTGGTTTAATTAGTGGGCATCCGCGATGGCATGAAGCCATGCAAATGTTGCCATGGTGACATTTTCGGAATAACAGTGGATTTCCTGCTCATACGCGGTTTCTTGTGTTTGAAAATATTTTATTATGATGTTTTTATTGAGGTTTGATAAACAATTACATCAAATGTGAGCGTTCGATGCCAGGTTTTCCGGAAAAATCAACGTACAGTTTACCACCGCAGTGTAGATGTTGGAGACCAACCAGTTTCAGTTGCTTCTGGGATTGCTGTAGTTCACCTACCATCAAAAGCAAAATAAACTCAGTATTACAGAGAAAATAATCGTGAAATTAATGATGCTCTAAGATTTCCCAATAAGATGTGTGTCATTTTTTCCCCAATTTAGACACGACCAGGGGCAGTCCTGGGACTGTACTGAAAATGAGATCCAATAACTTTGTCCTGCAGGAAGCCTGGAGAACAGTTCCTCGACAATGCATTAAAAATACAAGAAAGTCTGGCTCTTCTGAAACGCAAAAAATATGAAGAAATGATGACTCGAGATTTTGCACAGTACTGCATAACAAAATATCAGCCAATGAGACGCTTAAGACGTTTCTCCACAGCACGTCTTCGTGCACGGTGTCCCACATCTTTATGCTTGTGCTTGTCTACTGTAAGCAGCCAGAGGACTCTGCAATGTCCAGAAAGTCTACAATAATTTTATTATGTAACACAGAGCAGAGATGAGGCTGGAGGAAGTCCAGACTCGCACTCTGACCCTTATGTGTTGCTGCATTGTTCCTGCTCCAGTAAAATACACGCATTGTTGAGCCATTATCTTTCCTTTTTTTTGCAGGCAGAATAATGAAATGAAATGATGAGAGAGAGAGAGAGAGAGAGAGAGAGAGCAGCAAGATTTGAATTCAAACCCAAAACATTGGGGACACCAGGAAATTCCTAAGGTCAAGCTTCCTTCAGCCATCATGATCATTGATACTGTGACTGTATTTGTGCTCAGACACTGTTGTTAGGCACCCAGTTCAATCTGAATCGAATATCCTAAAACTTAATTTGGTTGTGAGGTTATCACAATACTGCCACGTGAGGCAGTGAAGGCCCCTTCATTTCCCAACATTTGTGCTCAGCAACTGGTGTCACAGCTTAGGATATGGGTCAGTGAAAACCATTCGGGTCATCTTGAACATGGACAGTCAGCTTTTCTAACTTAATTTCATTTCTGGCTTCAGCTCCTGCATGTTGTAAAACATAACACTTCATCTGTGATGAGCAGTGAGGTTGGGAATACATTCTGTTTGCCTGTTTTTGTGCTTGTGGAAGCCAAACAAATTCAGAATTATGGAGTCATTCCAATCCCAGGATGAAGGTCAAGATGTAGCTGTAGCTGTAACCTCATCAATCATATAGGAGTAGAAATGTGGTCCTGAAATAACACATAGTGAATCATGACACTGATATCTTCGCAACTGCTGACAGTATAAATCTATACTTTTATCCTGAGAAGTCATCCTCTCTGTAAAGTGCTTCTATTATTTTTCTCAACTGAAGCAACTGTCAGGAACCAAACCAAGGAAGCCCACTGATAAGCATTGCTCTGGGAAAGGGTTTGAGGAAAATCTACCAAACGATATTTCAAGGAGAAACTGAGAGGAACCCAGATGAAAGAAAAATCTCTCTAAGATCAAGAGGAACCAAGACTCAAAAGGAAAAAACACCCTAGTAGCCTTTCTCCACCAACAGGGAACCTATTTTTGAACCATTCTGGTCGGGGTTCTTTGAACCTTGGTGCTGTCCATTGAAACAGTTTGCAATTCCACCAGTTTGGAGTAGAACCATTATAGCCAAAAGATGTGTTTATGTACACTAAAGTCATCATTCTTCATGCTGGAAAGACCAACAGTTTTGGGTTCCTGAACTGACTTTTTTGGTCCACAAGTTGGTGCCCAGACCACAACAGAATTGGTCCAATGCATGATAGAAAATTCCCCAAGAGCATGTGGGAGAACAGATGAGAAGAACCAAGATGCACAAGGAAACTCTCTTGGAGCACAGTGAAGAAACACAAACCAAGACACAAAAAGGAAACCTCTTCTATGATACATGTAAGATTAAACAGAAGCTCTGGGATCATACAGAAGAAAGATATGGAAGATACACCAGTGACCACTGAAAGAGTCTGTCGAACATCTGGAAGATCTCCTGATTGAATCAGGCATAAAGAAGATGTGAGAACATGGTGAGGAAGATAGTCAACATATGCATTAGACAGGTTTATGACTTCAGGCACCATGTTGGGAGTTCATGAAGGGGTTGTGAAGAAGTTCCTTGCATATCATGACCAAAGTTCAAGAAGATTTTGATGGTATTCAAGGGATCCTGCAGTTTATGCTATAAGGTCTATAAAGACAGTATCTCTGAGGGAACTACAAATGCAAAATAACTAATGTGCTTGTTGTCTAATATGTAGAAGAACATTATATAATTCTTGGCATTTTTCATTTAAATTTGAATGAAATTATATAAAGCTATTCCCACACTCCACTTTCCATTCTCATGATAATGCTGGTCAGCATAACTTTTAAGATAATTCAATTTTCAGACCATTAATGCCAAAGTCCAGTTCTAGACCTTAGACCTTCTCTATCTGGCACAGTGTTAAGCGACTAACTTCACATGTTGCTTCTATGTATCAACAATTCTTGTAAAGTAATGCCATGTAAAGACATGTAAAGTTAGAAAGAACTGCCAGATATCTGAAAACATTATTGGGCATTGAAACTGTCCATTCAGATGTATAGTACTTTAATAAATATAAAGTGAAAGTGACTATTTGGCATTGTGAAACACAGCACACCACAACAAAATGCAACCTCTGCTGATCATCCATACAAACTGTGCATGGGGGCAACTATTTTTTGCACCCAGGGAGCAGTGATGGGGACAGTATCTTGCCCAAGGATACTTCAGGGCAACCTACTGGTCTGGGAATCAAACCCATAACCTTACAATCCTGCGGCCTAGTCCCTAAACGCTAGACCACAATATCTTGTGTCACCCCTCATTTCTTCATATTGTTCTTCCAAAGCTACAGACCTTCTTGTATTTTAATGTCTTGGTGAAGAACAGTCCTTAACGGCTTCCTGAAGGACAGTGTTGTTGTCTCTCATTTTCAGTCCAGTCTCTGTACCTGAGCAGTTCTCCAGATCTTCCCGAAGGACAGTGTTGTTGTCTCTCATTTTCAGTCCAGTCTCTGTAAGCATCTAACTTAAGACATGAAGCAGTGAAGTAACAGGTGCAGATGATTCCAGATGATCAGGTGATTTGTTTACTGCTAATGCAGTAAACTGCAGTTGGCACCACTTTATCTAGAACCTTGCATTTTTACACTTTGCAGCTCGTCACAGTAAAAAAAAATGTTCCTTGTTTTTTGATCAAATCTACTCTACTAATCCTAACCCTGGTATGACATTTACACCAGCTAAATATAAAGAAACGAGGAGAGGCGCGAGAAATTCGCTCTACATTTGGAATTCATGTTCTGTGCCAAAGCCTTTTCTTCTTTATTATGAGAAGAAGCAGAGCACTGGACCAGCCTGGTCAATGTTTCAGAGCATGTCAATGTTTCCTCAAAAGACAAATGTCTGTTGTGATCACAGCGTCACAAGGAGGTTGTGCTTTTCTCTTTTTAGTTTGACCTGTTATATTTATCCACAGATGAGGCTTTAAGAAGTCTGGAACCAGTTTATGAGTTTCATTACTGCTGATACATATGTTTTGCTTCAAAGCATCAGCTGTTACATGTATTTTTACACAAAGTTGCTCCTAAGAGTCCTTGTTGCTCCCAAGCATATCATCATGGACAACTGGGGTTTTCAACAAATGTCCTGACTTTGAGCTAGTCTTGGTTAAGATCTTTCAGGATTAGGATGTTCAGGTGTGCATCGAGAGTGTTGTTTGAGCCCCTGGGCAAGACCCTTCACCATTTGGCCATGTTATGGATAAGAAAGTCTGATAGTCTCTTCATTGCTGCAGAAGAGTGAATGAAGTATGGAAGTTGCTCCACCGTAGGCAAGCAGAGACTGTGGTTGCTTTAATCAGTAAGAGCTTGCAGCTTTCCACACTACTCTGTAAGTGTCCCAGACATGGAAAGTTTTGGCCAACCAAGGAAATAAGATACATTATAGTCATTGGACACTGAAAACTGAAAAATGACCAAGAGAAAAAACAACGCTTGTGGAGCCAGATGGGATAAATCAATGGGATTAATTAGTAAAAGAATGTGATTTCTCCTTCAGCATTCAGAGTTAATGACGGCCGCCCTCTCGCCCCTCTCTTCCAGCATGCAGGGCACAGCATGTTCACACACTGCTCCAAATCACCCCCTCCAGAGCTGTTTGTCTACAAAATGATGCCAAGGCTACTCAGGCTGTCCCATGTGGCAACAGGCATGCAACTCAGCTAATGAGGGGTGCTCTCTGTCTAATCTGAAAACACAAACTTTCAGAGATTGTGAAACACTGATTTGCTCTATAATGTTAGTAATTGTGAGAATAAACATATTTAGAGGGTATTATAGAGGAATCTGAGTTACAATCTGTAATCTATCAGTAGCTGGACTGCTTATTACTGCCTATTCTTGTAGTATGCATATTCCATATTTTTGCAGGACAACATGTGTTAACTTTTTCAAAACTGACCTTTCATGGTCAAGCTCCATTTTTCAATTCACAGCTGCTTTAGCCTTAAGTCAATGCGACCTGCTGACCAACAGCTGATGAAGTCTAGGCTTAAGCAATAAGGTGGTAGAGTGTTTGTGGTTATTGGCCCCAGGCTTTGGAGAGGTGCTAGACAGGCCACTCATTGGCTATCAACATCATAACCTGTGACCTTGATGCTGATCCATTTCCTCATATATGAACGTACAAACACTCATTCAGTTTTTCCTCTGTCATTCACACTGAAGTAATAGGGTGTGTTGTTCCTGCAGACTGTCTGGAAGGAGTTGGGAAATGAATAAATGAGGGCTGAGGGCATTTAACCAATCAAACAGCATAGCAGTGAGCAGCCATATCCAGTACCCAGGTGATAGTGATGGGGACGAAACTGGGCTCAAAGGTATCTAAGGGCAACCTAAAGGTCTGGAATTAGATCCCACAATCTTTTGTCCGCTAAGCCACCGAAACTGCTGTGTTTTCTTTTCATTTACACCTGTTTATTTCTCAGCCAATATTGAGATGATCAAATGGTTTAAATGGTTAGATCAGTTAATGAGCAGGAACTTTTATGTGCTTTGCTGAAAAGCATTCCATGCAATTTTGTTTGTACTGTCTGCATAACCTGCAGAAACCTGCAAGAGACACAAAAAGTAACTCTTGTTAAACGTAGTCTTAAAAATTCAGAAATCCTCATAAAACTCACTCTTTAAATGTTGCAGGAGATCGAAGGACAACAAACAAGCAAGGTTAAGAGAGAACACAATCGTGTCTTCACTTCAGAAGAATGAAGCTTCAGGCTAAGCTGGCACACCAGCCGCCAAAAACAACTTCAAAAATGTGTTGTCAATGATCTTTGATCGACACGTTTCATGAAAAATACAAGGATTTAACACAATGTCTGCATGAATATGCAAACACAATATTTTTTTCTGCCATGACACAAATGAACCCATCTCTACAAACATGGATTTAATGTGTAACCTCCTCAAAGTAGCAATAGATGGAAGGTTAATGGGTCATCTTTCTATAAACCACTGTGCTCAACCCACATGCCTTCAGCAATGCAATCAGTTGTCCATCACAATTAAGCCGCTGTCAAAGGGGGAGGAGTTTAAAAGCTTGGGGTCAACAGTTCAGAGTAACGACGAGTGTGAAGAATAGAGTGCAGGCATGTTGGAATGGGTGGAGAAGAGTGCCAGGAGGTTTACAGGACGGTAGAGACCAGCTATGCTATATGGGTTGGAGACGGTGACGAAAAGACAGGAGGTGGAACCGGAGGTGTCAGAGTTAAAGATGTTCAAATTTGCGTTGCGAGTGACGAGGATGGACAGGATTAGGAATGAGTATATTTGAAGGACAGCTGAGGATGGACAGTTTGGAAACAAAGTAAAAAATGATAGTATGTACTTTTATCCAACCAAGCAACTGTCTTGGAACAAGAGTGTTGGGGAGAAATGGGAAGCATTATGAGGAGTGTCAGAGAGTGAACACACACTCGGAGGTGAAAAAAGTGAAAAAAGTGAAAGTGACAACCCTTGTCATTGCGAGGTCATGGCACAGCACACATGAACCACAACGAAATTGGACCTCTGCATTTAACCCATGCACACTCAAACCCGTGCAGCAGTGGGCAGCTATTGAAAGCGCCCGGGGAGCAGTGATGGGGACGGTACCTTGCTCAAGGGTACCTCAGGGCAACCTATTGGGAAGGGGTTTGAACCCCCGATCCTCCGATCATGCGGCTAACGCCCTAACCGCTAGGCCACCGCTGCTCCAAGCGGTGAACGGTTTGATAGCGCGGCCGGTTGATGAGGTTTCCAGAGGCTTTGTTTGTGGATTCTTCACATTCAGCTCGGCTGGAAAACAACAGGGTGACCTGGAACCAATCACACTACACTGACTGCCAATAGAGCCTCAAACAAGCAGTAAAACAACACAGTACAATGATCCTCAGAGTCAGAGAGAGAGAGAGAGAGAGAGAGAGAGAGAGAGAGAGAGAGACAGAGAGAGAGAGAGAGAGAGAGAGACTGAGAGAGAGAGAGACTGAGAGAGGGCTGAGAGAGAGAGACAGAGAGAGAGAGAGAGAGAGAGACTGAGAGAGAGAGAGAGAGAGACAGAGAGAGAGAGAGAGAGAGAGAGAGAGAGAGAGGCTGAGAGAGAGACAGAGAGAGGGTGGAGAAGACAGAGAGAGAGAGACTGAGAGAGAGAGAGAGAGACAGAGAGAGAGAGAGAGAGAGAGACTGAGAGAGAGAGAGCTAGAGAGAGAGGTTATGCAATAAAGCAGAGAGACATTAGAAAGCAAAGAGAGATTGGGAGGAAAAGAGAGAGGAAGAGAATGGAATAGATAGATAGATAGACAATAGAAAGAAGAGAGGGACAGAGAGAGATTTGGAGGGAGATGAGGGGGTGGCGAGAGAGAGAGAGAGAGACGACAGAGAGAGAGAGAGAGAAGAGAGAGAGAGAGAGAGTGAGAGAGAGGGCAGCAGAGAGAGAGAGAGAGAGAGAGAGAGAGAGAAGAGAAAGTTAGAGAAAGAGAGAGAGAGAGAGAAAGAGAGAGAGAGAGAGATTAGTTGATGCAATAGAGCAAAAGAGAGATTATTAGAAAGCAAGAGAGAGATTGGGAGGAAAGAGGAAGAGAATATACATGTATATAGATAGATAGATAGATAGATAGATAGATAGATAGATATAGATGATAGATGGATAGATAGATAGATAGATGAATAGATAGATAAGTAGACAATAGAAAGAAGAGAGGGACAGAGAGAGATTTGGAGAATGAGAGAGGGGGTGAGAGAGAGACAGAGAGAAAGAAAGAGAGACTGAGAGAGGGTTACTGAGAGAGAAAAAGTGAGAGTTTGAGCGAGAGTGGCAAAGAGAGAAAGATGGGCAGAAAGAATGGAAGATAGAAGGAGACTGGGGAAAAGAGCAAGAGGAAGAATGAGAGATTGGGATGAAAAGAGCGTGGGAGAGAAATAAGAAGAAGTTTGGGAGAGACAGTGAGACTGGGAGAAAGGGACACCGAGACAGAAATAAAGAAAGTAAGTTTGGGAGACCGATTGAGAGATTGGAAAAAGACGGGGAGAGAGAGTGGTAGAGAGCGAGAGAAAAATAAAAACGAAAGACAGATATCCCAAAAAGAGCTCTCAAACCAAAGAAGGAAGAAAAGGACAGGCGGAAATCCTCAAAGAAAGAAAGACGAGAATGCAAATGTGTCTGGGCTCTTTTGCCACTTTTCATTATCGGCTCTGGGCACATGAAGCCTAACATCACAGTTTGGGAACGTTTTCCATTACACATCAAAGTGCCTGTGTCCTTTTCCCAGCTCTGCCATTTGTTGCGTGCCTTCCCATGACTTCTGGGTAATTCTTGAGTTTCGTGATTGCTGCTCATGTTAATTAAGCACCAGAGGAAAAAACTTGCATCTTCAAAAGCCAGCGCTGATGCCCAGAACCAGTGACAGCTGAGCATCAAATATCACAGAGGTTTAGCTGAACGGAGACCAAGCCTTCATTTAGAGGAGGCTCAAAAAGAATCTTTACAGAATCCCTTCGTCCATCATCTGAGCCTCTATCATAAGCAGATGCCAGAGCCCGTCCCAGCATCCTGGACGGGTCATCAGTTCATCACATTATCTGATCAGGCAACGAATGTTTAGTGCCTTATTGAGTTTTAGAGTTACAAGGCCAATGACTGTGCAAAAGTCTTAGGACACCTCTCATTTCTTGAAATGTTGTTTACAGTGTTCCAGTGATTTACAGTGATTTGTCCCACATGCAGCGGTGGCCTAGTGGTTAGGGAGTCGGCCACATGATCAGAAGATTGTGGATTCAAATCCCTTCCCAGTAGGTTGCCCTGAGGTACCCTTGAGCAAGGTACCGTCCCTGTCACTGCTCCCCAGGCGCTTTCATAGCTGCCCCCTGCTGCACGGTGTTTGTGTGCATGGGTTAAATGCAGAGGTCCAATTTCGTTGTGTGCTGTGACCTCAAAATGACGAGAATAGTCACTTTCACTTCATTTTAAATACAATCTATAAGACAAAGAGAGTTTCTCTTAGATGATTTGTGGAGATGATCCCACACTCCTGCCTCTGAAACTGCTCAGGTACTGAGACTGCGCTGAAAGTGAGAGCCAAAAACTTCAGGAACTCTGGAGAACTGGTCCTCAACAAATACATTAAAAAATGAAAGCACTCTTTTCTCACAGTTCACACTTATACTGTTGAGTAACTTCAGCAAACTTCAACCTTCTGACACTGAATCAATGCTGCAAAGAAACAGGAGGCGGAGCTGGAGGTGTCAGCGTTAAAGATGCTGAGATGTTCGTTGGGTGTGACGAGCATGGACAGGATCAGAAATGAGCATATTAGAGGGACAGATCAGGTTAGACATCTTGGAGACAAAGTTAGAGAAGGTTGCGCTGGTTTGGACATGTCGAGAGACGAGGATTACATTGGAAGGAGGATGTTGAAGATGGAGCTGTCAGGAAAGAGAAGAGGAAGACCAAAGAGAAGGTCTATGGATGTGGTGAGAGAGGACATGAAGGTGTACGGTTTGAAGGAGGATGACGCAAAGGACAGGAAGAAATGGAAACAGTTGATCCGGTGTGACGACCCCTGAGCAGGAGCAGCCGAAAGACGAAGAAGGTAGCTTTCTGGTAGCTGAGTTGTTTGTTGTGATGGGGACGGGACCTTGATCAAGGGTACCTCAGGGTAACCTACTGGTCAGGGATTCAAACCCACGATCTTTGGTGCCTAGTCCCTAAACACTGGGGTCCCAGGTGGAGAAACATTCGCCATCCGTCACAGGAAACAGTCCTTCATGGTTCGAGCTGAAGATGGTTCGGCTATGACCAACACTCGTCTGTCTGCTTTGGTCATCTTTACCGTCCAGCTGCCGGCAGCTGTAAACTTCACAGCTAATATTAACACTCTTTCGTTCCTTTTATTCCATAACCTCCAACTGTCTTCTCTTCACTCGTTTTATTCATTTGATCTCACTGACCCTGATTTGTCTTACCTTCCGCCCCCTCCGCAGGGAAGATATGGCTTCATTTCACACCTCCTAATCCGATTTCACACTGTCCGCAGGGTCTTTCTGTCCAGGCCCTGAGGGGCAGCCATGTGTTCCTGCAACAGAAGTGTTCGGTTTCAGAACTGTGTGGAGACAGAAGCTTATTGTGTGAGCGTTAATAAAAATAAAAAACTGGCCTTTCTTCATGCTCCACATAATAAATTAAATAAATAAATAAATTTTTGCAGAAAACAAGTAATATAACTTATTCAGGTGGGTGCAAAAGTCCTGTCCTGCAGGAGCTCTGGTTTCCTAAAATGTCATTTTACCTGCATTGATCAGCCTTTTGCACAAGGCTGCAAATACATGGTTGTCATCAAATGTACCGTGTGGATGAAAAGGCGTTTTATATGATTATTTTCATCAAAATTATTGAAAGTCCTGTTTTTTGGCCCTATTAATGTAAAAAGCAACAAAAAATTGGAGTTGAAATTGTTATGTAGATAAAAAAGTTCCACCATTCAGGTAATGTGTTGAGGATGGAGCTGCCAGGGAAGAGGAGAAGAGGAAGACCAAAGAGGAGGTTTATGGACGTGGTGAGAGAGGACACGTAGGTGGTCAGTTTGAAGGAGGAAGATGCAGAGGACCGGATGAAATGGAGACGGTTGATCCGTTGTGGCGACCCCTAAACAGGAGCAGCTGAAAGAAGAAGAAGAAGAAGAAGAAGAAGAAGAAGAAGAAGATGTTTCAGTCAAAGTGTGGGTTTTTTTTTTACCCCAACCAGACCACATTTAGAAATGTGACCATTAAAACAACATTTTAAAACCAAAGAATCTCAGACACTCAAGCAAATTGTTTGAAAATGTTTCAAATTTTGTTTTTACATTTTCCCAAAAATACAATCCATCATCAGAACTCATTCAAATGGAGATCAGTTCAGTAAAAAGAAACAAGAATGTAAAAAAGAAAAAAATAGTAGTTGATATGTATATAATATAATAAAGGGGTTTTAAGAACACGGGTTTATAATGGTTCACTTCCATCAGCGGCTCCTGAGTGATCTTCATGAAGCATCAATTCACCAAACCAGCTCCTGAACAGGAACCGCCGTCTTTACTGGGATTCACTGAGATATGCGTATTTTTGTATTTTAATTTGTTTGTGTTTATTACCTTTAGTGTTTTTCTGCGTATTTTGTATGTATGGCAGTGATACATTAAAACTTATCAATGCATTCCACTTACGTGTAAATAAATCTAATAAAATGAATCAAACCTGAAAACATACAAAGCATTTTGATTAAAAATTTTCATGCAAATCAAGATCAAAATTAGCCCTAGACTAAAATGATTTTAATAGTTAACGATTATTGGATTGTCATTTCGTTTCGACTTAATCCTTGTTCAGGACACATGATTCTGATGTTGTTTACCATTCAGAGGAAAACTTAGTCCAGGACTAGGTTTTAATTCTTTGTCAGCACACCACCTTTAGCATTAGTTTCCTCAGTTTGCATCCATTTTTTGTCAGTACATCCAAAATTCTGATATGCCTGTGGGTTGGACATGAAAAAAGATGCTGCATTTGCTTTCGGCAAGAACGGGGTTAATAAAGTGAAATATTCATGTACACATTAGAATCCGGATCATTCAAAGCCCTTTTCCAGGATGGTACTGGAATGGAGTTGGAGGGGGAACCCGACACCACGCTGTAACTGAAGGTCACCCAGGCAGGAGGCCGGCGGGCGGGTGAGGGTGCGGCTCTGCACCGTGGATCTACTGCGTGCGGTCACATGAGCCTGAGCGCTCCAGGCAGGAAATGAAGGCGTCGGTGAGACGAGGCAGGTCAGGCAAAATCCATCAGTGTAGGTTTTTACACTCCACTAACACTCACAAACCCGGCTTTACACCCCGCTGCAGCCTGGAGCGAAGGACCAGCTAATTTTGAACGTCCTTCTTGGACCTTTGTGGAAATATGAACCTCCATCCTTTAACACCAGACTTATGGCCAGCTATACCTATCAGATTCACAACCTTCTCCTGAGACATTCTAATGAGTCACTAATTAGTTCTGCTTCTCACAGCTCCTTTTCTTCCGGTCCTCTGCATCTTCCTCTTTCACACCTGCATGTCCTCTCTCGCCACATCCATAAACCTCCTCTTTGTCGTTCCTAATCCTGCCCATCCTCGTCCCTCCCGACGCAAATCTCAGCATCTTTAACTCTGACACCTCCAGCTCTATGTGTTTTTTCATCACCGTCACGTATAACAGAGCTGGTCTCACTATCATCTTGTCAACCTTTCCTTTCAGTCTTGCTGGTTCCCATCTGTCACAGATCACTCTTCTCCACCCATTCCATCAGCCCAGGTTTCACTCCACAAGCTGCACATGAAGTTATAAGACTATTGATAAGCACATTATTGATCAGGCTTATTGAGTCCATTTAATGGCAAAAAAATAAGTAAATAAAATAATAAAAAATTTTAAAGCAAAAAAAAATGCAGTTTATTTAATCAGAAAAAAAAATTCAGCTTCAAGCAAATAAGACGAATGCAAGATTAAATAAACAAAATAACTGCATTGCAACGCTAAATCAAATTTAAGAGGTAAAAAAAGTCACAAAAAATAATCTAAATCTATAAAATAATTAAAAAACAATCTACCGAAATCACATAATGTCAAAATCTGCATTAAAGTGATTTAATCTTAAAAGCTCTAATACGGTGCCTTCCGCAATACGTTTGTCCGACTTGTCATGCCGATTATGAAAAAAATATATTTTATGATTTTTTTTATCTTATGAAGCGATTATATGAAAACATTTTAGAAGAGTAATTCAAAAATCCAGTGCAACAGCAGAACGTGTCTAATTTTAACCTCATGTCTAACTCAGCTGGAAACATGGCCCGCAGTCAGGTGGTGGACCTGCAGGTCAGGAAGGGTGCTGAACTGAAACAGCATTTTCCCAGAAAACATGCCGGAGAGATTACTTCACGGCTAAATATGTCCTGGAGGATTCTCACCGAACTCCCATCTCCTGTCTCTCCAGCAAATGCACCTTACAGGAGAGATACATCTGGAGCATGAAACACCAGGAATGAAGGGAAGGGTCGAGGTCGACATGTGACCTCTGACTGCCTGCGTGTAAAATTCAGCACCGCAAAACTTCTGAGGCTCACCAGGGTTGGACACCAGTCAGAGCTCTCCCAAGCTGAACCCTGCTGGTTTTCAGCAAAGGTATCCGTGTTACAGTTCACGCAAAGCCATCTCAGATACACACAAAGCCAGCTGCTCACCAACTCACCACCCAGGGTCCATCACAGCACAACGTGGAATGTAAATATGCTGAAGGTGTAAAAGTCACCTCGCTGTAATAGGGTGGATAAATCACGCTGTACCAATTTAGACCAGTTTCTGCATTTTTAACACCGAGTTGTGATTAAAACGTATACAAACGTATAAAAAAAACCTCATTACAAAGTAGTGTTTGATATTAATAAAGCCATAAATCCTCGCAAAAATATGGAACCAATGCTCAATTTCCAAACAGCCCATTTGGGAGCTGAGACACACTGGAAAACATGTGAACACACACACACACACACACACACACACACACACACACACACGTATTACATATCAGCACAAACACACTCAGCCGAATCAGTCTTGAGTCTACAAGAATCCGGTTTTCTCAAATCTTACTGCTTAAAATTCACCTGTAACATTAAAACTTCCACGATAATAGTGTAGATTTAAACGGTATTATATAATCCCATAATTATGGGTCACAATCTATGCATTAAAGTGGGGCTAATGTTGGATTTGCAATGCAGCACACAGATTGTAATGAAAAGTCCCAGGCTTCTTCTGATGGCAGTGGCTGGAGGTTCATCTGGGAATGACCTCCAGTGATCCTTCAAGTCTCTTCGTCTCACTAAACCTCCATAACACAAGCCATCTGCGAAGGTTTGGCAGCGTGAGATAGAGGAGCCTTCAGTATCTTACCAGACTATAATCCATCAGTTAGGGGCCATAATGGAGGAGAGTCACTGTATAGGAACTTGTTTTCGCTTGCACACCTTCTGTGTGGTGGCATGGCTACAATGACAAAAGCAAAAAAATACTAGACGGAGGTCTTTACTTTCTAATAAACAACAAAAAACATGAATAATGCTTGAACGGCCAGTTAAGTTTTAGTTTAGCCAATAAGCATTAGGAGGGGAGAATAAATAGAAGTCTAAACTAAAAAGTGAAAGTGACTATTCTCGTCACTGTGAGTACACAGCACACCACATCACAATGAAATTGGACCTCTGCATTTAACCCATGCACAAACATACACCGTGCAGCAGGGGGCAGCTATGAAAGCACCCAGGGAGCAGTGACAGGGATGGTACCCTGCTTAAGGGTACCTCAGGGCAACCTACTGGTAAGAGGTTTGAACCCACAATCTTCCGATCCTGTGGCCGACTCTCAAACGCTAGGCCACCGCTGCCACTAAAGACGCTTCTCCCACAGATTAACTGGGAGCATTTCATCATAAAATGCTCTCTACATTATTCCTCCTTAAATTTCTCTTGTTGATCACTTTCACCTGCAACGGCCTTGTGAAAGTATTGATAAATATGGATAAAAACGTTCCCTGCGGTGTGTCCCCGTCCTGCGCCCTGTGTGAGCTGGGATGGACTCCAGCACCCCCCCGCGACCCTAATTAGGACAAGCGGCCCAAAAAATGACTGACTGACTGACTGGATAAAAACGGTGGCGCAGTGTGTAGGACTGTCGCTTCACGGTTCGATTCCCAGGTGGGACGTCCAGTTCCTGCCTATGTGGAGTTTGTATGTTCTCAATCTTTCTGTGTGTGTTTCCTCCAAGAGCTCCAGTTCCCTCCCACTGTCCAAATACCTCGTCACGTCAGGTGGACTGGAAATGAAAATTGCCCGTAGATGTGTGTGTGCCTGCCCTGTGATGGACTGATGACCTATCCAGGATGCGTCCTTGTCTTTTGCCCTGTGAGAGCTGGATAGACTCCAGCATCCCCCGCGACCCTAATTAAGCGGCTATGAAAATGAGTGAGTGGTATCCCGATTAAGTCATCTGTCCATCACAGGGTTCACACAATTCGGCATCTCCATTCCACCTGGTGTGTCTTTAGACTGTGGATGGAAACATCTGGAGGAGACCCACATGAGTCATGGGAAGAACATCCAAACTCCACACAGAAAGAACCAAGATTGGAAATCAAACTCAAAACCCTCTGGAGAATAATAATATCAACATTATTACATGCGTATAATGGTCTTCTGTGAATATATATGGTGTATTATACATAGCATTGAAGTGCAATTGAAGAGAGGAATGTATACCTACTGGGCAAAAGTTATCTTCTTGAAGGACGTCCCAAAGCTCGTCTTTGGACGTCAGCTACTTTCGTTACATTCTCTGTGGAGCTGATTCCACACTGCTTCAGCTTCTGAAACTGCTGGGGTGCAGGGACTGTACTGAAAATGAGAGACAAAAACAATGTCCTTCGGGAAGCCCGGAGAACTGTTCCTCAACAAAACATTAAAATTCAAGAAAGTGCAGATCTTTGGGAATTATGAAGAATTGAGGGCTCTCTGAGGGGTTTTCCTCTTCTCCTCTTTCCTGGCAGCTCCATCTTCAAATTCCTCCTTCCGGTATAATCCTCGTCTCTCCTCTGGACATGTCCAAAGCAAAGCAGCCTTGCTTCTCTAACTTTGTCTCCAAAACGTCTAACCTGAGCTGTCCCTCTAATATATTCATTTCTAATCCTGTCCATCCTCGTCACACCCAACGAACATCTCAGCATCTTTAATGTAAAGCAGAGACTTACAAACAAATAATACTGATTAATAATATGAAGCTGAATCATGAAAGAAAAACGGTGTAACCTCATACAGCTCAGATGTTCAGCTTTAAATGTGACTTTAAAAGGTGCCTAAAGGTGCCAGATTTTTTAAAGAAAAATCTGGAGGTATTAAAGCACATTACATGCAAGCATAGCAATGTTTTTCTGCAACACCCCTACTCAACATCGATAAGATGTGATTGTTGCAGAAACTGGAGCCTCAGACGTCTGAAAGTCAAATCTAATTTGTTTTAATTTCACCACGACTCCTCGCTGGTCCCAGGACCTCCAGGGCTAGCAGGTCAATTCCCATTGTACTGTTCACAGCTTCGCCTGTTCAAGTATTCTTTCCCATATTCCCACGAAGGCTCCCTCATGGTTCTTCCCTTAACTCACTTGGACTGGAACCCACAGCCATTAGAAGTTCCTCCGGCCCCTAAGTGGCTTTTTGGAAAGAATGGCGTCTTGCTAATGAGCTCTTTTGACAATAAAACTGGAGCCTAAAATCAGATTTACATTAAAATGCCTTTTTTAATCATCTTTTATCGCTGAACGCCAACACGTTCCAACATTTTTTTTCCTCTGCGCACACTTCCCAGAGCAGTGAAATGAAAACTGCAGTATAGAGCGAACTGTTTCCAAATATTTCACGAGCCGCTACTAAATTCACACCCAGAAAAGGAGGTTGATGGATTGTCTGTTGTTTCAAACTTCGCTCCATCCCCTTGGAGATTTTGAGCGGCCTGTCAAATGTGGATCGAGAGGCCATCTGGTTTCATTCTGCTTCTCTCTCACTATGTTGTAAAGTGTTCAATGGCAAATTTTGGAAGATTTAGAATCTTCTGAGAGACATCAGGCAGTTTGGATGCATTTGAAGGAGACAATTGGGAATTTTCCTTAAGGACTACAGTCCCACGTTCAATTCTCCATCTCAATCGGAGCATCTTTTGTTTAGCTATAACCTAAGCGATGTCCTGGAGGTTTGATCCATTTCATCAGGCTTGTTTTATATGACTGGCTAGTATAAAGCAAAGGAGAATTTTAAAGATATCTAACATTCTCCATAAAACATGTAATAGCACCAAGTGTAGACCCTACCAGCTGGAAATCTGGAGTTCAAGTCCAGGAGACCAACTATTGGCCTCGCTGACTCAGTGCAGATGAAGCTGCCAGGAAAGAGGAGAAGATGTAGACCAAAGAGGAGGTTTATGGATGTGGTGAGAGTGGACATGCAGGTGGTTGGTTTGAAGGAGGAAGACGCAGAGGACCGGATGAAATGGAGACAGTTGATCCGCTGTGGTGACCCCTCAACAGGAGCAACCAAAGAAAATAAGAAGAAGACTCAGTGCAGTGCTATCTGACAAGGTCGTCTGCTTGTAAATGTAAGTCATCCCAGCCTCTGGGGCAGTGGTGTCCTAGTGTTTAGGGACTAGGCTCCAGGATCGGAAGGTCATGGGTTTGACTCCCAGATCACTATGTTGCTCTGAGATACCCTCTGAGGTATCTTTCTCTTTTCCTCTTTCCAGACAACTCCATCCTCAATATCCTTTTCCCAATATAATCCTCCTTTGTCTCTCCTCTGGACAAACCAGTGCAACCTTACTTCTCTAACTTTGCCTCCAAAACGTCTAACGTTTTTATTTCTGTCCATCCTTGTTTTTTGCCAGTGCCACTGTTTCAGTGTCCTCAACCTGTATAGCATATATCACTCTCGTCCTGTAAATCTTCCCTTTCACTCTTGCTTCTCAAACAAACAGATCACTCCTGTCGCTGTTCTCCACCCATTCCAACCTGCACTCACATCTTGGTTGATGCTTGATATAATCTGACCTACTTTAAATGAATCCATCACTCCAACTGCAGATCTCACCAGTGTCACACTGCCCTTATACCCATCCTGTACCAGTCTGACACACTTCTCTGTAACATCTGGCAACCTCATACAAAGCCACAACTCCTCTGCTTTCTCCAAGTCCACAAAGGCACAATGCAACCCCTTCTGACCTTCTCTGTACTTCTCCAACAACACCCTCAGAGCAAACATTGTATCTGTAGAGCTCTTTCTCAGCATGAAACCATTCTGCTGTTCACTGATCATCATCTCTTTTCTTAACCTGCTTCCACTACTTTTTCCCAGAACTTCATGCTGTGGCTGATCAACTTTGTTCCATCTATAGTTATTACAGCTCTTCACTCTCCTGTCCTTCCTTCTCTCCTCCTGCCTCCGGACTGCTCTTCTTCTTTTCCTTTGGGCAGTAGTAGCCCAATTTCCACCTGCACCCTGCTGGCTAACAGTACTGGTGGCGGTCTTGTTAACCCGGGCCATGACCGATCTGGTGTGGAAATCTCTTTTGTTGTCTGCATATTTGATTTGGCAAAAAGTTTTAACCGAATTACCTTTCTGGCATAACCCTGCCTGTTTATCCAGGCTTGGGACAGGCACGAAGAAATACTCTGGCTTGTGCATCCCTAATGGCTGTGTTTAGGGAGAACGTTTGCTAAGATCCATTAAACATGTGTGTGATGTGTGATGGTGGAGAGGCAGAGTGACATTCATGTAGCCCAGATTGTGTTTGGCTCCTCCTGTAACAACAACGGTTCTCAGGCTTTGGTGACAAATATATTTTTCCTCACACATTCTGCAAATCATTCCTAAATGTTTGAGTGTCAGATGTACACTTCTCACCTCTGAAGCCTCAAGACTTCTAAGGAACTTTTCCAAGTAAATGGAAATACATGCACTCTGTGATTGGAAAAGGTGACTGCTGCGTATTTGAGTCCTGTGGCAAAGATAAAAATGGTGACAGAATTAGGATGAGGCCCAGATTTGGGAGAAAATGAGAATATTAAGTGCAGACAAGAAAGTGAAAGTGAAAGTGACAACCCTCGTCATTGTGAAACGCAGCACAGCACAAAACAACAGCAGGGGGCAGCTATTTAAAGCACCTGGGGAACAGTGACAGGGACGGTACCTTGCTCAAGGGTACCTCAGGGCAACCTACTGGTATTGAATATTGAACTGGTACTGAATCGAACCCTCAGTCTTGCATTTGAAGAGCCAGACTTTCTCTTAGTTTATGTAATAAGTAATGGCTCTCCAGACTTCCTGAAGGACAAGGTTTTTGTCTCTCATTTTCAGTGCAGTTCCTGTACCAAACCAGGCAGAAGCAGAGAAGAATCATCTCCACAGATAATGGAATAAAAAGCAGCCGACATCCAAAGAAGAGCTTTAAAATATCCTTTGGATCGTCATTCAAGAAGTCTGGAAACTCTTCCTAAAGGAAATGAGAAAGAAAGCTTGTCTAAGAGAGTTCAGGCTGTGTCGAAGAATAACGGTGGTCAAATCAAATACTGACTTTAAAGCTGGTTAGTATCTACAAACTCTCTTTGTGATATAGAATGGGATTAAATGGAATAAAAATAAATAAATGCAATAAATTGCAATAAATCACTCTCACTGTTGTCTCCTTTCCCTCACAAAAAATGAAGACATGAGGGTTTGATTAAGACTTTTACATAGTATTGTATAAAACTGTAATTTGTAGGTTTTTCTGTTATATTAAATAGTAAACAAAGGGGCTATAATTCAAATTTCAAATATAAAAACTTTATTAAAACCTTTGCCATGGACATTGGGTCCCCTGGTTCTGGTCACCGCCACTGAAAAGAAAATCCAAGATGGTTAATTTCTCCACAACGTGCCCTTTCTAATGAAGCCAGTCTGAATAATCTGAGATGATGAAGACGTGGTGAAGCAGAACTGTCAGTCAGCAGCTCTCCTCTTATCTTCTGAGATGGCACTTGCAAAAAAATGGTGATAATGGTGCCGTGTGAGATCCTTCACCCATATGAATGAATTTTCTTCCCACATTTTCAGGAAATGGAGAAGACTTTCCCTTTTCCGCTCTACGGTAGCACTGGGTCCGTCTCGCCACAGCTATAAATGTCTTTTAGAGCCAGACTCATTTCTACATGGTAACTCCTGGAGATCTGTGGGAGTCATAATTTCTATGCAAATAGGTCTCTCAGTGATGATTAAAAGATAGAAATGAATGGGACACAGTCGGATTTCCATCCAGGTGTAAAGGAAGGACACAGAGGGCTTATACTACATCCATCCTACATCAGTTTTTATCTGTTCTGGCATTGCTGTTTTCCTCATTTAGGCCTTTGTTTAACATCCTGACCACGAGAGCATGTCTTGTAAAGGCACAGCCATGCAGTATAAAATGGAACACATGGATCATTTTGCAGGGTTGATTTGCTTTAAGGGGTATAAAAGTGAGAAAGAACTGAAATAAAAGTGAAATGAAACCGTCACACTTTTTCTAGGGTGAGCAGTGGACTGGAGAAGGATGTGTTGAGCCTGTGGAGTAAAATATACAGGATGAGTGATTATGTAATAATTTTTAAAAATTAAAGAAAAGAGCCATTCGTCATCATTTCAGGATGAAATGAGGTGAAATGAAAAAAGGACAATCGATCTTTAAAGGTAGTCCATGTGAGCATAGCTGGGCTTTTAAAGGCATAAATCAAGTATAAATTGATAGACCTTTAGAGAAGGTCCTGAAAGGCACAACAGTCAGAATGATAAAAACCTGGAGGTGCATGAGCAAAGATGTACAGACAGCCAATCAGAAGGCAAGTGACAGAGTCCAGAAAGTTGTGGCCAGTATCAGTCTCTCTGTTTCTGTGTGGGTGGAGCATCTGAGGCTCAGACTGGGTAAATAAACCCAATCGAGCTTTCTCATTGGTCCGAAGGCCTTACATTTAAGGCTATCTTACATCTAAAATTAGGAAGAGAATTGGATCTTATTTTGAAAGCCAATCACAGAGGGTGTAGCTGTATGTCAAGGCTCTTTAAGGAGTCAAGCCACACTGTAAAATATAGATCAATGTTAATATAAACTTCCAAATAAAGTTTTTAATCAGTTTCCTGTACATTTGCAGTACGATACAATGAGAAGCAGGAGATCAGGCAGAAATCAGCTTTTTCTAAAACAATCATTTTTCTCTTTATTTGTACTGAGGTTTGATATTTATGGTCCAAATGAAGACTATTATATTTACTAAAACTATTCTCAAAAATACTTAATTGATTAAAAATTAAAGAAGCATAAATATAGAAGGTCCTCTCTTTTTTGTGCATGAATAGATCTCCAAAGTCTGCCTAGAAAACAAGCATGCATTTCTCTATATTTTTATTCAATACACTGAAAAAGGGCCCAAGTGGGTCCAGCTGGTATCCCAAGCTTCGATAAACATTCGGCGTCACTCGTCAATTTCCTTCATGCAGAATTCGCTCCAGCCCTGGCCCTCCTTTTATTTGTCTTGCTTCGGAGCCAGGCTGCCTAATGCTGCGCATGCAGGAAGGCTTGCAGACGGAGAGCTTTAAGAGCAGAATATCATTATGCATCAGTCAAATCTTCACTCCGAAACACATGCCCAGGTCCTCCGTTCTGGCTGCCCATCTATTGACCCAGGAAACTCTCCTCTGTTTGGTTTGGATGCAGCTCTTCTTGACATGTCAACTTCGGCAGATGAATGTGCTGTATCTAACATATCCCGAGCTTCCTCCAGACAAATTTCCCCCCAGGATCGCTGACATATACCTAAACGTCCGAACGAATACCTACCACAAACATATCAAATCTCTGCGTGTGAGTTTCTTGCGGTTCCAGTTTGGCAGAGAACATAGGCTGCTCTTACCAACAGGAATATGATGTGTTTTGGCAAATCTCTAATCCCTCAGCGCTAAACAGAAATTACGGTGTTTCACTTGACCTACAGCTACTGAACCTGAGCAATCAACTCATTCCGTTTCTGAACCACAGTACTTTCCTGGACCACAGAGTCTAGTAGCAGCAGCAGCATCACTTAACACAGCCGCTTGCCCATCATAACCACTATGGATCACTTTGGTGGAGAGCGGTGTTGACTGGCCCTCTTTCTCTGCACTGAAGTTTGGGCCAAAACAGAAAGGTGAGCCAGCCAGGAGGGCAGGAACAGCTCTGCTCTGGGGCTTTGCTTGCTTTCATTAAGGCCTGAAGTTCAGAGGTAATTAAGGGGAGTCCAGAGTCCAGGCAGCGACTTAAGCCAGCATGTGTTTATTTGTCAGGTATGCTGGGTCAGGAAGAAACAGAACCTAACTGGGAGTGAAACCAAACAGTTGGGCAGATCTAATTCCTCCTTAAAGGACAGAGCCAGAAGAAGACTAAAGGTGGATGAACATGAAAAGTTAAAAATGTGTAGTGACAAAAGAAAACAGGTTAAATTGAGGCAATCAGCTGGAGAGCTTTTTTGCTCAACACAAGTGCTTGGGAATTCACCAAAATTGAACTTTTTGCTTCTCCTAACTCATTTTTTAGTACTCAGTGTTCAGAGTCGTTACTATAAAAAGTTACCCAGTGCAAATGTTAGCTTTTCCAAAATGGGAAAACATACTTACTGTATAATAGAACATCATTTTGGACCATTTATTGATGTAATTGGTGTTTTAAAATGATTTAAAAAGTAGATAACAGAAATAAATAATGCATACATAAGACTTTCCTCCAGCAGTGATGAACTACTGCCATCTAACTGTGAACGAAAGAGCCAAAAAACATACAAAGAGCCAAAGCACAAAGCTCGCATTTACTTTAAATAAAATGACCAGTCACAGCAAGAAGGTCCTGGGTTTGATTCCCAGGTGGGACGGTACGGGTTCTCCCTGTGTGACTATCATTCCTGTGTTCTCCCAAGTGACTATCATTGCGGGGCACAGCCTCTGCATTTATCCCACACACACCGTCCAGCAGGGGACAGCTACTGACAGCGCCCCGGGAGCAGTGATGGGGACGGTACCTTGCTCAAGGGTACCTCAGGGAAACCTAGTGGTCTGGGATTTGAACCCACGCCCTCCTGATCCTGCAGCCTAGTCCCTTACCACTTGAGCACACCTGGTGGAGAATCTCCAGCCTGCCTAACATGTTTGCGTGAGTGATTCATAAATGTTCTAACACAATGAAAATGAATGAAAATGAGCTGCATCTTGTTTTTTAACCTCTTATGGAGCACTCTGACTAAAAGCCCATATCTATGGTTTAGGCCGTGTCATTAAAAAGCGTATTTGTGTTGAAAATCGAACAAAATGTCTTCTTAACTGAACAGGCAGGTTAAATTTCATCCGTTGTGATATTTTCTCGGCGAGTGAGATAACTCTTGTTAAGGAAAGATTCATATGTCCTCTGTGAGGCCTTGATCGATTCCTCCGGTACAAACGAAGCCAAGCAATGCGAGCGAATACATCTCCTGAAGGGCCACATTCTTGTGAACACATAATGCATAACACTCCAGCCTCGCACGCTGAGGTCATCCAGGCCTCTTTCACACGGCCTGCTGCAAATACGACTGAGTGCATAAACAAAACCTTGATGAAGGACTGGGCCGGCCACTCCATGTGGCCTGCAAAGATTAGATCAGCACAGGCTGAAAGAAAAAAAGCTCTGCTCCTAGTCCCCGGGGCACCTCAGCAACCTGTCCAAGACCCCTTCATCTGCAGATGTGTCTCGAGCCCCACCCCAGAGCTCCCAGAGGTAAGGAGGCTTCAGAAGGAACATACAAGCATTGCACTTGCAATGAGGGTCTGATGGGAAAAAGGCACTGCAGGAATGTCGATGTATTTGCAGTTTTTTCTGCTCGGCTGATATATTTACAACCTGCTTATCGTAAAGAGATCAGGACCCGGGCCAGATTACCTACATCACCGTGGCAAGTGCAGAATTTTAACATGGGATGTCTTTTCAGTGTCACAGATGGAGAGGTCATCACACAGTGCTGTGTTTTAGGTACATTAAATAGATTTAAAAGCTTATTCTTGGGCATTTATTTACTTTATTCAGCTCCTGTTTAATAGTCGCCATAGCATATAATCTACTTTCTTCCTGTCCTCTACATCTTCCTCCTTCAAACTGACCACCTGCATGTCCTTTCTCACCCCTTCATAAACCTTGTCTTTGTTTTTCTTATATATTTTCAGTAAGAAAGCCATTTTATGTTGTTTAAAGGTCTCCTTAAGGAATTCCAGAATAATTAGTTTCGCTAAGGCACCTTTGAGTGTTCAGCATCAGCAGTAAACGAGTCACCCGATCATCTGGAATCATCTGCACCTGGTTCTTCACCGCTTCATGTTAGTTAGACGTTTTGTTCTGCTTGAAGGTTCAGACGTAGAGTTGGTTAATCCACTGTGTGGATTAACCAACACAGAACTATCAAACTGCTCAGGTACAGAGACTGGACTGAACATGAGAGACAACAACACTGTCCTTCAGGAAGATCTGGAGAACTGCTCAGGCACAGACACTTTACTGAACATGAGAGACAAAAAAACGTGTTGTATGACCATGTCATGTTGCAAGGTCAGCATTCAAATGTCCCTCTTGCACCCATAGGAGATTAAGCCTCTGAAAACAGAAGGAAGGTATGAATGATCTAAAAATATGAATCAAAGATCTCTGGTGTTTTGTGGATTTTAAGAAGCCCGGCTCAGTTTGTGGAGATAGAAGGCAACTGCGGAAACAGTGTCATAAGGAACAAAGGTGGGATTTACAGGATGTCAAGGAATACAAAAGAGGAGGACAAGGACAGACGGATGGAACGAAGCCCAAGCTTTCGTGTACACAAATTTATGAGATGATGGGAGGGAGTCATCTGCCTGCAAGGCTGTACTGCAGTAATGAAAAGCAGTGAAGAGGAGATGCAGCAGATCTGCAGTGTGTGCTACCATGCTTGGTCCACTCAGTTGCTGGTGAGCAGAAAGTCAAAGCATGTGGTCATTCTGGCCCTGATCATCCCTCTGGCCAGCCACGCAACTGGCTTGCTGATTCGAGCAGCATGAGGGGAAGCACGCAAAGTGTACTTTCATCCACTATCAACACTGGGCACAGTGTTACTGAGTTACTGATCTGCAGATAATCAACCCGGATCTGTGAAGGGCTGAGCTGCAGTTTGAAATATTGGTCCAAAATTGAAGAAGGAGACTGTTTGCTGAAGTTTGGAGATCACTGCTGTGATATTGTTTGGATCAACCTGGATCTGCCAGGAGGTCCATTTACATTAATCCAGCAAAACTGTTCCTGGCAGATCTTGGCACTGAGGTCAGCAAGTTCAAGGAGTGAAAATAGACGGTAGAGGTCTGTCCCGATATTAGCCAGTTTAACATTTAATATAAGAGTTTAATTTGGTTATAATATGGGTTCAGGAATTACAGTACTGTGCAAAAGTTTTAGGCAGGTGTTGAAAAATGCTGTAAACGGAACGCTTTCAGAAATATCAATAATGATTGTTTATTTTGATCAATTTACAAAATGAAAAGTGAGCGAACAAAAGAAAAATCTAAATCAGATCAATATTTGGTGTTTCTACCTTTTACCTTCAGAGCAGCATCAGTTCTTCTGGCCCCACAGAGCCCTGATCTCCACATCATCAGTGTGTCTGGATCACATGAAGAGACAGAAGGATGTGAGGAAGCTACATCCACAGAAGATCTTTGCTCAGTTCTCCAAGATGTCTGGAACAACCTACCAGCCGAGTTCCTTCAAAAACTGTGTGCGAGCGTACCTAGAAGAACTGATGCTGTTTTGAAGGCAAAGGGTGGTCACACCAAATATTGATCTGATTTAGATTCTCTTTTGTTCATTCACTGCATTTTGTTGATTGATGAAAATAAATGATGAACACTTCCATTTTTGAAAGCGTTCTGTTTACAGTGCTGTATATGGTCCAGTTATAGTTTGGATTTAGGCCAAACTTTATCCAGTTATAGTTTGAATATAGGACAAGCTTTATTCAGTTATAGTTTGGATTTAGGTCGAGCTTTACCCGGTTGTAGTTTGGATTTAGGCCAAACGTCTTGCTGGTTATAGACTGGATTTAGGCCAAGCTTAATTGGTGATAGCCTGGATTTTGCAGAACTTTATACAGTTATAGTTTGGATTTAGGCAGGGCTTCATCTGTGATAGTTTGGATTTAGACCAAGCTTCACCCGGTTATAGTTTGGATTTAGGCTGAGCTTTCCTGATTATAGGTTGCATTTAGGCTGAGCTTCTTCCGATTATAGTTCGGGTTGAGGCCGAGCTTCAACCGGTTATAGTTTGCATTTAGGCTGAGCTCGGTTGCATTTAGGCTGAGCTCGGTTGCATTTAGGCTGAGCTTGGTTGCATTTAAGCTGAGCTTCTTCCGATTATAGTTCGGGTTGAGGCCGAGCTTCATCCGGTTCTAGTTTGGATTTAGGCAGAGCTTCATCCGGTTATAGCTTGAATTTAGGCTGAGCTTTTCCTGGTTATAGTTTGCATTTAGGCTGAGCTTTTCGTGGTTATAGTTTGCATTTAAGCTGAGCTTCTTCTGGTTATAGTTCGGGTTTAGGCCAGGCTTCATCCAGTTATAGTTCGAATGTAGGCCAAACATTACCTGGTTATATTTTAGATTTGTTTTAGATAACTTTATATGGCTATAGCCTACAATTAAGTTTTGAATTTAGCGAGGCTAAAGTCCTGGGCTAGGTTTAGATTCAGTCAGGCTTAATATCAGGGCCAATGATCCAGAGCGAATGAACTTCGACAAGGTATGTGCAGAGGATAGAGGTATAAAAAACTGAACAGAAAGAGAGAAAGCCATCAAGGGTGGAGCGGAATGATTTAAGGGCCAAGAGACGTCTGACCTGGAGCTCCGCTAATCAGGCGCACATCTGAAAAAAGGCTTTTTCCTCTTCTAAACAGAGGATCTGAAGCTGATCCTGGAGCAGCCATATGCACCTTAATGGCTTTTTGGGCCCCAAAACCTGAGAGCGAAGCCAGAGCTTTGTGACTCTGCTGCACTCCAGGCCCAGTCCAACAGCTGGCCTGTAAAATCCTGCAGCCTGTCACTGGCCTCACACTGAAAGTCATATTTAAAAGGCTGAGGAAAAACCTTTGGAAGGTTATTTTTCTCTGCTGCGTTTTTAAAAGAGCCTCATGTTCAAAATAAATCAAAGGCTTTTCCAAAAAGTGATGTCGTGATAAATGAGTAACTCCTCTCCATGCACACACACACACACACACTCTTCAGGAAGCATAGGGAGCCATAGAGAGAGGCAAAAAAGGGATGTAGTGAAAAGGGAGAGACATGCTGACAGATAAAGGAAGGAAGCCAAGCAGCTGAAAAGAGGAGAGAGGACAGACGGCATAGGCTGGAGGAGTGAAACAGGCTGATTTTTTGCCACTGTCTGGTGCGGGGAACTCAAGATGATGTCAAGAAGAAATGTATGCCCCACAGATTATTTCCTTTTTGCCACTTTTCCGTTCCTCGAATAAGTGCTGTAAAGTGGTGCTGTTCAAATACTCTCAGTTCACACCTGTAATACAATCACAGCACACACACACACACACACACTGGCCCTATGCACAGGACTGTTCAAATGACTTCTGAATTCACTGGAAAAAGCCATCTGTCTTTGAGTTTTGGGAACAATTTCATTATGACCTAAGTTTCCACTTTCATAACCCAAGAGAAACACACACAAACAGCCACCGACTCCATAAACATTAGAAAAGGATAATAAGAATTAAGTCACTGGCACAAGTACCCCCAAACACAACATGTGAATAAGAAAACACAGCCTGCGGAGCAGATCTCATTCAATATGCGACATATCTACCCCAAATGAGGGCAATTACTCTTATGATATGGTTCTTTTTCTGTTACGATATCATTACATAATCAGTTACATAGTTATTACATAATGAATTGCATAATACTGCATGTAGCGGTTGCTTTTCATTTACATCACATTCAAGGTTGCACATTTTCATTTGATTTGACAAAAACAAGGATGTAAGGAATGTGTCCTCTTCCAGAAAAATGGTACACAAATGATAGTTCATATAACTTTATCGTGTGGTAATTGAAAGTTAAGAATCGGCATTTTTCACACAATTTATCCACTTCTCCGATGAATAACAAGTGAGGAAAATGAGGAAAACCCTTTATTTTCTCAGCCTCGGTCTTATCTGTGCATTGATTCTTAAAAGAGTTCAAGTGGACAGAGGGACAGTTTTTGAGAGGATTGAGATCCCAGCGCAACTTATTGAATTCAAGTCAAAAGCAGGATGGGTAGATGGATGGGTGGAGGGATGAATGGGGGTCAGTGGGTTGGTAGATGAATGTGTGGAATGATGGGTGGATGGATGGATGGATGGATGGATGGGTGTAATGATGGGTGGATAGATGGATGGGTGGATGGGTGGATGGATGGGTGTAATGATGGGTGGATAGATGGATGGATGTAATGATGGGTGGATAGATGGATGGATGGATGGATGGATGGATGGATGGGTAGATGGGTAGATGGATGAATAGGGGTCAATGGGTTGGTGGTTGAACGTGTGGAATGACGGGTTGAAGGATGGATGGATGGGTGTAATGATGGGTGGAATGATGGGTGGATGGATTGATGGATGGATGGATGGTGGATGGTGGATGGATGGATGGATGGGTGGATAGATAGGTAGATGGATGGATGAACGGATGCTCGAAAGGAAGGTAGTTAGATAGGTTGGTTTGAAAATAAGAAAGCATGCATATGAAGATAAAACCAATGTTTGGTTTTAAGATCAGATCAGAAGAATCCTCCTCTAAAGCTTGGCTCTCGTCCTTCCCCTCCGCCTGCGGCCGCTCTAGAGGCTCCTTGTTCGGAGTGGAGAAAGGTCCGGTTACACTGCTGCAGAGCAAAGACAGAATAAATGAGGCTGGAGAGCAGAACATGAGGACTCAGATCTTTCAAAACAGATGGAGAGAAAGAGAGAGAGAGGAGGAGGGATACAATCTCCAAGCTCTACAGATCTTTCACTGCTGACAGCACGTCCAAGCAACATCTGCCAAAGGAAACACCAGACAGCGTGTAGGACCAGCACCTATTACTCCTGACCAGCCTCAGCAGATGGAGGTAGAGAGATGGTAAGCGAGGGAGTAAGAAGAACATTAAAGTGAGAAAGGAAAAAGTGAAAGGTATGCGAGTGAACAAAAAAGATGTCTGAATAAGAGCCGGATAAATGAGTGCTGTTCGATAATCTCTCAGAACACAATTTTTTCACTTTAAGAGAATTTTTTCTTTTTATTTCTTAAGTACTGTAACTCCCATCAGATACACTTATAATTCATGTGGAAACATTTGAATAGACCCAATAAATGTGTCAAATAACATAAAAACATGATGATAAAAGTGTATTTTAAGAAGAAGGAAATGAAAGTACTATTGTAATATTGAAAATGTACATTGTGAATGATCATTTTATGAAAATGTTAATTAGATGGAATGTTTTCTGCAGTTTTATCTCTAAAAATCTTATTTCTTGATCATTTTTTGAGGTGTCCTCTTGGGTGCCTTTATATATTTTTTGGGACAGCAACATAAAATGATATGAAAACACTTTCACACCGATATTTAAAAACTGTATTTCTGATATTTTGCACTTAATGTGACAAGCCACACATTAAGCAGCTGGATTTTGTATAATGTTATTATTTTTTAAATAAGAAAGCATTTTAATATGTACATTTTGGAAACTACAAACTGTAAACTGTGCAAAAGTTTGAGGCAGGTGTGTAAAAATGCTATAAACAAAGAACGCTTTCAGAAATGGAAGTGTTGATCATTTATTTTGATCAATCAATAAAATGCAGTGAATGAACAAAAGAGAATCTAAATCAAATCAATATTTGGTGTGGCCACCCTTTGTCTTCAACACAGCGTCAATTCTTCTAGGTACACTTGCACACGGTTTTTGAAGGAACTCGGCTGGTCGGTTGCTCCAAACATGACTGTGTTTCTACTCCGTGTGACATTGATGATCACCAGTACCTGTTTGGTAAAACTGGTTGTTCAGACACCGACTATAATCCTACAGAATCCCTGACTTTGTGCAAGTGTTCCTAGAAGAACTGATGCTGCTTTGAAGGCAAAAGGTAGTAACACCAAATATTGATCTGATTTAGATTTTTCTTTCGTTCGCTCACTTTGCATTTTGTAAATTGATCAAAATAAACAATCATTATTTATATTTCTGAAGTATTCTTTGTTTACAGCATTTTTTCCACACCTGCCTAAAACTTTTGCACAGTGCTGTTTCTTGCTCTTAATGGTTTTTATTATAATGGTCTTAATGGGCTTAATGGGCTAATCTGATAAACTGACTTAAAAGGTTTTATTCTGCGAAACCGCCACCTCGGCAGGCACTCGTTCTTCAGCACGACCCTTTCTTCTGCCGGCGTCCAGTCTGTGGAGGCTGTAGGGCTGCACGCATTGTTTTATCCCAAAAAGTGCGGCTCAGATGATGTACGTTGGGTACAATGCATAAAATACAGTCCGCAAACTGAGACAGGGCCCGTTTCTGTTTCTTTTCCATCCTCCTTATGGGCCACTACTGGAAACACTTAGCCTTGAGTAGTGCCTCGGTCCAAAAATCATTTACACAGCCATAGAGTGTGCAACACACTCCCTCAAGGGCACCATTCATCACAGGCAATAATGAAAACGAAAGCAAAAACTCCCCTGGCTCGTGACGAGCTACAGCAGGCCAAGTATCCAAAGACAGGTGGAGGGGTCAACAGCAAAACACAATGGAGCTCTTTCTTCCATGCAGCCCCACAACTTTATGGGTTGCGAGGGGGAAAACGATTCCCATTGCATCATGACAAACATCAGTGCCGATATCAAAAGAATCCTCCGGCTGAAGGACAACCCTGCAGGGCGTCTCCAAGTTCACCAAGAGCAGAATAGGCTTTTTAACCATTATGGCTTGAGTAATAGTTTCAGATTCTGACACTAAAGCATAACCGGGAAACGACAAGCACACATGGATGTCATTTTTTTAGGGATTTTTTTCTGGCAGGATGAAGGAATCAATCACGTCAATCCATAAAACATATTTTTCATATAAATACGAAGTGATACTGCTGTAAAAACATTATTTAGATGCATATCAAAACATTACGAGGGCAGATTATACACAAGTCATTTCCCAAAAAGCCCTTTGAAACGATTTTAAAGCAATTCAAAGTTCACCCTACATCATGTTATGGAATCACAAAGGGAACTTTATGTGGATTCTGATGCACTGTTAGCTAAAAAGTGAACAATAGCATATCCAGTTTTAAAAAATACTGCAAATTCTCAATGATGGGCAGAAATCTGTGTGCATAATTTGGCAAGAAAGTTAGAAATAATAGTATTTATACGTTGCATATTGTATCTTGAGCGTATCGCTGTTTCAACATCTCATGCAGCTGCATTATCTGCACATATCAGCTAAATATTCCTTGCAGCCTAAACCAACTCGTGAATGCTTGAAGGCTGGGAAGGGTCTCGCTAGTCGGAGACTGTGAGTGCACATGTCTCCAAAAAAAGTCACATGACAAGGCTGTGTGTGGACTGTGTGGGCTGCCCCTGTAGAGCATCCAGGCCCAAAAAAAACCTCCAGAGCTCATAAAGTCCACAGGCTCTCCAACAGCATGAGGCCCGCCGGCAACAGCAGCTGAATGGAGGCCACCGGCACAATGATGCTGGTAAAGACATCAGTCATCAGAAAAACTTACCAAACCCTCCCAGATGTTTATGGCGTGGGTAGATTTATGCCTCGGAAGAACCATTTGGCTAAAAATATTAGGTACACAGTTTCTGCCCGTATCCCAGATGTGGTGAGGCAGAGGTGTTTGCTTTCCGAACTCTAAAGCATGGCTTATATCATCACACGCCTGGATCTGGTGTTTGGTAATCCCTAATAAACTAAGCGATATCGGACACTGCATAACACACTGGGGGTGGAGCTGTTTCCAGCTGGGACAAAAAATCGTTCTTTCCAGCTAGAACCTTGACAACATGTGTGGTCATCCCTTTTTACTTCTGTTCTTCATCCTTCAATACAGCTGCTCTGATTCAGAATGGTGGAAATTTAGCAGGAACGTCAGGCGGCATGAAGGTTAAAAGAATCTAGAACTTCCTCTTTGTCCTTCCTCTTCTCCTCTTTCCTGAGCTCCATCCTCAACATCATTCTCCCGATATACTCCTCGTCTCTCCTCTGCACATGTCCAAACCAGCTCCAAGTTGTCCAACCTGAGCTGTCCCCCTAACATACTCATTTCTAAGCCTGTCCATCCTCATCCCAACACAAATATCATCTGTAACTCCAGCTCTGCTGTCTGTCTTTTCATCAGCGCTACCGTCTTCAACCCATGTAGCATAGCTGGTCTCACTACCATTGTGTAAACTGTTCCTTTCGCTCTCACTGGTACCCGTCACTCTTCTCCACCCATTCCAACCTGCCTGCACTCTCTTCTTCACCTCTCTTCCACACTCACCGTTACTCTGAACTGTTGATCCCGAGTATTTAAACTCCTCCTCTTTAAAGATGCTCGACATCCAGTATCATTGATTTAACATGGACCAAAGTAAGTCTACAATTAAGCAGCTTAATGTTTGGGTTTAAGTTTCTATTACTTGTAAGCTACATTAGCCTTGTTTCAAAGTACATTTCAGGCATCTTGGCCGTTCAACTACATTTTAGAAACACTAAATTACACTAAATCTCATTGGGGCCAAATTATTCCGTTAACGACGAGCAGGATAAATGATTGACTGAGAGGCATGAAGAGCAGTGTCTACAGGGGGAGGCTGGCACTGCAAACCTCAAAAGGGGGAAAACGTTGAAGCAACAGTCACCCAAGCCCCCCTCTGCACGCCCTTCAGTGTATAATCACAGGGATATGGTCAATTAGAGTGAAAGAGCCACATTCTGACAAGCCATTCGTTTTCATTAGGAGCCCTGCTTTACTTGAAAACAGGGACAGACTTTGTCTCAGAGGGGAGACGATGGAGCGGCAAACTAAAAGGCCCGATTGATGAGCTAATGCTGATGGTCCTCAAAACACAAACACACTCAACAAAAGTCCCATTAAGATGGCCATCCATTTTAATGTGCTTCTCTCCGAGTTACTTATTCAAAGCACAGGAATCAGGATACTATAAGGCACAAAAATGAACCGACTCGTCAAAGCATATAATCAGTTGCGTTTGAAGTATTTCTGAACAGCGGGTTCATTTAAATGATGATTTGAATATCTATGCATATGTTCTTTCTGTCTTGTTAGTAGATAACTGAGCTGTGGTTTAAGGAACACATAAAGGAGTGTCATGGTTCACCTAGAAGGCAGATTTTTATTTGGATATTTTCCCTTCACTGAGGTTTTGCTGCTCTTCGTGCTCTCGTGATTGATCGACTTTTATTACCACCCTTACTACTAGCTTTTGCCTTGGGTCACATTTTTTTGTAGCTGATTCTGAGCTTCTAGGGAACCTTGATTTGGTAGAAGAAGAGGAAGACGGTGTTTGCTTTGGCCGCCTATTCCTACGCAACCTTACAGCCTGTACCGCGGTTCAGCTAATGGCCCGGAAACCAGTGACTGACAGGCTCCAGCAGGCCATCCAGCCTCACAGTAATCAGGTTCATTCATGCCCTCCCCCACCAACGTCTGAAAAAAGGAACATTGAAGCAACAGATGAGAAAAACTGACGCAATTTTACACTCATGCCAGGAGCGTGCTGGAGTGAAGGGGACAAAACTGATGGCCAATTACTTTTGTCCAAGCTGGAACCCCTCACTTACATCATCATGATAACGTTTGAATGTATTTTATTCCCTCATTACAGCAGCAAATTAACGAACGCTGCAGAAATGCTGCAAAACAAGCCCGGCTTCGTTCACAAATCAGATTTTTTCCAATTTTATCACCATTTCTGTCCAGTTTTCCACAGTTCTAAACACAAAATGCATCTTGAATGATGTGATGGACTGGTAACCTGTCCAGGATGGACAGTCTCTGCTTTTCACACCTCGTTTGAAAGGCACACAAAGCCACCCAAACCACCTCTCAAAGCTGCCGAAACGAGAAGCCACCCATTGCACTTGCAGAAGTTCCCAAAACAAAAAGCAAAGGCCGAGAGAAATTTCCCGAAGCCAAAGATCTGGACCCCATTTGCAAGCCAATGCCTTTCTATTCAACGCTTCAAGCACATTCAGTTATTCATCTCGCACGTCTAAAGGAGGCAGACGTGAATGGAGGAAGACAAAAGCAAAGTCACAGCTTTCCGTTTTCTCATTTAGCTCGTTTTGAGGACTCCACTAATGCACTTTGGGATCATTAAGGCTCTCACCATCTTCCCCCACTATGTTGAATAAAGACTACACACCTTATACAGTGTCCAAGACACTTAATGCATCTAAAAGAGGCCCAGGTCTTCAGCCGTCGAGTTTAGGGCAGCCTTGTAAACATAGGGGCGTCTCGGGCTCCCTTCTCCATACGAGCCCCAGGACGGCCGCTCTGCCAGTGCTAAATCACCCTGTCCAATGACAAAAGACATCTGAAGGCAAAAAGACAAGAGTGGTGGAGAAAGGCTTCCAAAGAGGATGACAGTGAAAGCAGTGAGAACAATGTGTGTCTTCCTCATTCTGTTGATTAGAGAGAAAGGAAAGAATGCAGACAAGAGGTTTTGCAATCATCCACATTCGGAAGATTAATTTATTCTACACACTTTAAATATACTCAGTGTTCGTTTAATCTGAAAACATCTGCTTCCAATCACTGCTCACTTTACGAGGTCCACTCCAGAGGTGTACTGTTACAGACTGGAGCCCATCTGCTGCTGCATCTTTCCTCCTTTATGGACACTGGATCTTCTCAAATGGACACTGAGCGCAGGTAGGTTGACCTAATAAAGTGGAGTTCCTGATATATGATTATGGTGGACCAGCTATCTTGATTTTCTTCTTCTTGCTGCGTTCATTAGGGATCCCCACAGCAGATTATCTGTCTCCATTTCTTCCTTCAGGCACCTGCATGTCTTCTCTCATCACATCCATAAACCTCCTCTTTGGTCTTCTTCTTCTCCTCGTCTGGCAGCTTCATCCTCAACACCCATCTCCCGTTTTTCTCCGTCTCTCCTCTGCACACGTCCAAACCAACAGTTTCACTTTTCTTCCAACCTGATGTCCCTCTAATAACCTTGTTCCAAATCCTGTCACTCCCACGGCAAATCTCAGCATCTTTTATTCTGAGAACTCCTTTTTGTCAGCACCACTTTCTCCAACTCGCATAACATAGCTAGTCTCACAAATCCTTTTTTTCACTCTTTAGGCACATGTGCCAAAATTATATTCTAGGAAAATGGTCATTTTTTTTCTACTTTTCTAGTGACTTTGCAAGTGCACCATGTGTCTGAATAAAAACCAAAATGAAGCTACCAGGAACCCAAGATCCTCCAGTGCCGTCATATTCCAGAACTGAACCTACCTGGAGGGTCCAGAAGAACAAGGTGTTCAGTGCTCAGAGACAGCCAATGGAAGGAAGGCTGAAACCCACAGATTTTTGAGGTTTGAAGATGAGAGACTCTTGATGGACCAGATGGATGGGCCCGTGGCTGAATCAGTAACGGCACAGAGCTCCACTTCCACTCAGACTCCTGCAAGGTGGAGGTGTGCTGCTGGTTTGGCTGGTATTATTAAAGATGAGCTAGTTGGACCTTTTTGGGTTGAAGATGGACTCAAGATCAACTCCCAAACCTCCTGCCAGCTTTTATAAGATACTTTCTTCAAGCATTGCTTCAGGAAGAAGTCTGATCTTTCAAGAAGACCATGATTTTTCTCCACTGTGTGGCTCACCAGTAAATACCTTAAAAAAAGAAATAATGACGACATGGCCCCCTTCCTCACCTGAACCTAAACCCTGTTGAGAACTCGTAGCACCGGATTTGTTCCATATTAACAGTAATCTTCAAGATAATTGCCTAATTGTGAACACAGTGAAACACATTGCAGTTACAACGAAGATCACTTGTGTAATGCTTACTCTCTATGACGCACATTATAAAATTGCACTGCGATATCGCAATATTTCAATGCATTTTTACACCGTAAAGATGGAGAAGGTCATTCACCAAACAGTGCTGACCTCTGGAGCTGGAGTAATCCGTCATTTCAGCTCTTTCAGAGTAATGCACTGCTTAGCAATTACAAAGAAGCTCTGCCCTCTTGTGGACAAACCATGCTCCATTTGGGACACACAGGTCACAAAAATTATTTTTATTAAAAAAAATTAGTGCTCCAAAAGTGTTGATCACAATCCACATTATTTTCAGTATCCATGTCCTGCCAAACTGTGAAGGACAATCGCACATCCCAACTGATTTACAAGAAAAAGAACTTGGGGACTAATGAGACAGGAAGAAGAAACATGTCTTTTTCTGCGTGGACCAGGAAATGTGCACAAACAGTCCTGGAGGTCGACCCCATTATACCGGGGAGACTCTTCCCCATCAGTCCAGATAAGTGCCTCAACAGGGGGCCAAGCTGTCTGCCATGGCTGTACTGCACAGCTCTTCCTTCCTGGAACTTCTTCCTCCCTCTTCTATTTTCTTGAACCTGTAGTGGTCACATTCGCTTTCAGTCCAGCGTGACCCCTTCTGGAAGCTCTACCACCACAGGAGCACAGTCGTCCAGGTCCGCGTCAAAATCCCAGCGGAACTTCTTGGTCAGATGAACTTTAAATTTCTCTGCTCGTTTGCGGAGAGTCGTGTCCACTCCGGGCCCAGTTGCGAACTGGAAAAAATCCTGAGAAGGACAAGAAGCAAAGTTTATTCATGTATTTTTGACATTCTGCAGTAAAATGTATAATACACACACACGGTCACTGTATTTATGATATATTTTATTGACCATCTATGATAATCATCTTATTTCAGCTGCTTCTGTTTAGGGATCATCACAGAAGATCAACTGTCTCCATTTCTTCCGGTCCTCTGCATCTTCCTCACTCTAACTGAACACCTGTATGTCCTCTCTCACCACATCCATAAACCTCCTCTTTGTCCATCCTCGTGTCTTCTTGCCTGGCAGCTCCATCCTCAACATCCCTCAACGTTATCCTCAGCTCTCCTCTGGACATGTCCAACCCAACTCAACCTTTAGCCACTGGTTTCTTCACCCTGTGCTTCATCTCCTTGTACTCCTGTCTACTCTCTTCATCTCCCTGACTATCCCACTTCTTCGCTTGCCTCTTCTCCTGTACACAATCCTGGACTTCTGGGTTCCACCACCAGGTTTTCTTATCCTCCTCCTGTCCAGAGGTCACACGTAGTACTTTTCTAGATGTCCATTTCTTGATTGTATGTGATATATAGTCTCATTTATTCATGAGGACACTGTTGCTTGCTCTGGACATCAGTGATTTAAGGTGGAAGCTCAATCTATAAACCTCACCTGATCATACCTGCACTCTGGCAATTAATTAATTTTGAAAGAAATTCAACTGAAATGAATTAGTATGTAGTGTTGACTGAGCTAAACCGGAAATGAACATATTTATATTCACTGATTACTGAACTAATGTCAAAGTTCTGGTCAACAAGTGATTTTTCATTTCCTGTAACGTATTGCGATGTACTACCTTCAGAGTGGTGGTTAAGAAGTTGTTCTGAGACACAATGTCCACGAAGAAGTCTGGAGGGATCTCTCCCACCTGGTGGTAAAGCACAGTGATGAGCCCCAGGAACAGATCCTTCTGCTCCTTCATGGCATCCTCACTCTTGCACAGCAGAGCCAGAAGACTCTTCCAATGCTCAAAGGCCTCGTAGACGTTTCCAATAAGGAAACACACAAAGGCGAACTGCAGCTCTCCTGAAGGACACGAGACCTCATTATTATACAAGTCAGTGAAAACCACAGTCTGTCAGTGAATGCACACTTGACAGTGTTTTACAAAAACCTAAGGAAAGGTCAGTTTCAAAGAAATATTCAAAAAACAAAGAAATATTCAGTGGAATCAAAAAAAATCTAATTCAAAGAGTAAACAAATGAAACTCAAGGGAGATTCTGCTTGTAGCTCTAACTACAGGTTATGGATTCAAATCCCAGATCAGTAGGTTGCAGTGAGGTACCCTTGAGCAAGGTACCGTCCATGGATTGTGATTTTAAGTAACTACCTCCTAGTGAGGAGACAAAAATGCATCCAGAGTCAAATTAACTGAATATCACATCAGCGCATGGCTTCCACGGCTGACCAAGGATGCTTAAAATACACCCAATCCTACCTAGAACATTGAGGGGCTGATCCTTATAGTGGTTCTCCAGGAGGCAGTTGAGAGCATAGCTGAGATCCATGCTGCACTGCGTGATCTGAGCAGGCGTGGCCCCTGGAGGATACGTCTGTTTGGGGATCTGTGAGAACCGGAGCTCGGTCCCTTCCCTCTGCTTCATCCGGGGCAGCCTGTCGAGCCCCTCCTTCATGGTCTGGCACTGCGTATCATAGCACGGCAGATTCTGCTCAGCCCGGTCTTTTGTGTGTGTCAGCTGCAGCTCAGGAACGACGTCACTGAAGGCACACACTCGCCCGCTGAGCGGCTGCAGGGCCACCGCCACCTCTTGGGTGAGCTTATCCGTCAGGGACACCCACTTCCTCAACGTATCGTAAGGGTACGGCCCCAGGTAGGAGTCCAGGTCATGGAGCCCCGCTTTCACTCGAGCGACCTCTTCGGGATTTTCAGAAGCTGAAAAGTCCAAATCCTCCTCCTTTTTGTCCCAGTGGGCCAGAATTAGATCCTGGGGCTTCAAAGAAAGGAAGAGGCCCTTTTTGGGGCCCACCTCCCCGCCACTGTTTTCACTGCTCACAGAGCTGTAATTGAGAAAGTGAATCCCCGGAGGGATCATTTTGACCCCACGGAAACGGGGACCCACCTGCCAACTCTTGTAGTCGATTCCCAGCTCGGTTCCTTCAGGTACGCCAAGAAGAACCAAGGTGGCTCCTTTCTCAAACAATCCGAGCGCCACCTCGGGGTCCATGTCAGCTCCTGCCATTTCTGAGGAACGCAAGTATGATAAAAATTAAAAGTAAAAATTATAAACAAGTTATGGGTTTTTCTCAAGTTTATCTTTTTCTTTGCTCCCAATGAATTTAATGATTCATCTTCTGCATCCACACACCTGAATGAGCCCCAGAAAAACCTCATCGATAACCAATCATGAAATCACGGGTTTTAGCAAGAGAATCTGAACACTGGCCCATGCAGGTAAACAACAGTGTCCTATAATCTGCTAAACCTGGTGCTGAAAGAACGGATAGGTGACCGCCTGCATGAGTAGCCATCCCAATAAAAAGTTTCACTGTTTCAAAGTTCTTTCACTGTCTTTAAAGCAGGAATATCTTAAATAGAGAGGAGAAAATGGGTCAGGAAGACATGAATAACATCTTCTATTCAGAGGGTCCCAATCAGTCGAAAGGAATCAAATGATCGTAAACATATGAAACAAATCCTTGGATGAGCTTTAAACACCCGACGTTCTGAGAAAACTGCTCTTAAGCCGTGTTCGATTACAGGGCGAAACCGCAGCTCTGCAGATGGAAATTACACCCATACTACTGGTTGTGCAAAAAAACCTATTGAACACCCTGAACTGGGACAGATTTTCATGATTTTCCTGGAATCCCATGATCAAAGGGAAATGTGTGTGTGTGTGTAAATGTGGAAGTACATATATTCATTGTTTCCTAGAAGAAGAAAAAAGTGAACAATTAAAAGGATTTAAAGAGACCTATATGCATTGGTTCTTACATAAAGGGTCAAATATATACAAATATGAAAAACTAAGTATTTACAGACCTAGATCAATAATTTCTTAGAAAAACAGTGACATATACACTAAAATGAAACCTTTAAAAGGATTTAACCCCAATACACCCATAGCTTTGGACACAAACCTGTGAAGCTAACAACCAAACTGTGAAATAAACCAGTAACAGACCTGTTTATTCACAGTTGCGAGGGCGGTATCTACAATTATGGTAAAATAAGATTTTAAAAAGTCTACTCGTGAAGTGCAAGAAGCAAAAAACAAGGTTTAAAAGAGATAAAACACAGCAACCTGATCACACGTTGTTTCCAAACAGCGCCCTGTCGTCAAGCGTCTCCGCGGAATTCAAAATAAGAGTCCTGGAGCTCTCGCTCATTCTGGGTTTGTAGACATAAATTAAATTACATTTTATCCAGTAACTTAAGCTATAGTGACACTGTACTCTATACTATATAGAATTAGGAAAATAAGGACAAGAACTAAAAAAAACACAAAAACTGCAAACGATTTCACTTAAAAATACTAAAACAGCACTAAATATATAAAAAAAATAATCAGAAGATAACATGAGGGAGAACTGAGAACAGAAATTCACTTTTAAAGAGTTGAAATAATGAAAAAGGCAGGTGTGCTGAGGGCCCTCTAAAATTAAAAGCACGTAGAGATGAGTAGTCACGTGTAGGAGGGAACTTTTATTTAATATTATAAATGTAGTTAACACTCCGGCGAGGTGATGACGCTGCACCATCCAGCTGTTGCCAGTGCGCCTGTAGAAGAAGAAGAAGAAGAAGAAGGAGGAGGAGGAGGAGGAGGAGGAGGAGGAGGAGGACTTTTCGTTTGTAGAGGACTTTTATTTTGTAGAGTGGGGTTGCGAAGCGGGTGTAGCGTTAGCTTTGGCAGCTCGAACAGAAAGTGTTTAAACTTAGAGACCGACGGCGCAGCGGCTTTGTTTTCAATCAGTTCCTGTTCAGCGGGGTGTCAGTGTCTGGGCACAGGCTCTCCGGCAGCATGGGTTTCAGAAAGAAGAACAAAAGTCCGCCGGTTTTGAGCCACGAGTTTGTGATCCAGAATCACGCAGACATGGTGTCGTGTGTGGCCATGATCATCCTGCTGGGGCTCATGTTCGAGGTAGGATTTCACCCAAACTAACCCTTTAAACCCGCCATGAAAACCCCTCTTACAGCCCCTGGAGGTCTCCTGGACATTAAATCCCAGGACAGACAAGAAAACGGGCCACTTCTGAGCTTTACAGAGACACTACAGTGTCCCTGTCCCCTCCAAATAACTGCACAGGAGACGGGACAAGATAGGGGGCAGGAGACGGGACAAGATAGGGGGCAGGAGACGGGACAAGATAGGGGGCAGGAGACGGGACAAGATAGGGCAGTGGAGGGGAAAAGGAAGCACACGGGACAGGACTGAGGACAGGAGAGAGCGTAAAGCAGGGTAGAGGACAGGGGGTGGCACACAAGACAGGATAGATGATAGGAGGTGATCCACAGGACTGAGGACAGGAGGCGGCACACGGGACTGGACAGAGGAGAGGAGACAGGAAACGGCACGCAAGACGGGACAGAGCGCAGCAGGTGATCCAGAGGATGCGGGACGGCACAAAAGAGAGGACTGGGGAAGGAAAAAGAAAGCACTGGAGACGGAACGCAAGATTGGGCAGAGGACAGGAGACCACACGCGGGACAGGATCCAGGACAGGAGAGGGCACGCGATACAGGACAGAGGACAGGTGATGGCACAAAAGAGAGGCCTGAGGACATGAAATGACACACAAAGCAGGACAGTAGACATGAGACGACACACGAAACAGGACAGAGGACAGGAGAAGACACAAAAGAGAATGGTTGCCCCTGGAGCTGGACGGACATGTCCCGGGTGCTTTTCAGCTGGCGGTTTAATCTCGATAACAGCTTTGTCCATCAGGCGGTCAGGATTTGTAAAGCGTCCTCCAAAGGACGTTCCATGAAGGAGAGACAAGGGTCGGTAGTGTATGTGTGTCCTGGAGAGGACAGCTGTCTTTCAGATGTCTTGAAAGTGAAAGTGACCTTGTCCTTGAAACACGGTGCACAGTGAGACACGACGAAATTCAACCTGCTTATTACACACACGCCGTCCAGCAGGGGGCAGCTATTGAAAGCGCCCGGGGAGCAGTGACTGGGACGGTACCTCACTCAAGGGTACCTCGGGGCAACATACTGGTCTGGGATTCGAACCCATGACCTTCTGACCCCGGGGCCGAGTCCCTAAACACGAGACCACCGCTGCCTGTTTTAAAACTCCATTTTTCTAAAAACTACTTTCCTGTCGACTCTTAATTTTTCCTCCTCCTGTTTTCGTTTCAGGTCACTGCGAAGTTCGCCATTATGTTCATCACCGTCCAGTACAACGTCACTCAAACCTCAGGTGGGGCGGCGTTTCTCGTTTTTAACAAGCCGACCAAATGATCGGTACCGACTCCTAACGTTCTCTTGTGCTCATTTTAACCCAGAAGACAAACCGGAACCTGTCAACGTTTACCAGTACGGTCCCAAGGACATCGCCACAGTTTTCTTCTACCTGCTCATTGCCATCATCCTTCATGCCCTGATCCAGGAATACGTACTGGACGTAAGTGACCGCTTCCTGTCTTTGTGTGAACTTGAGCGTACGTATCGGGATGAAAAAAGACCTCATGAGTATATTGGTTTTTGCTCAGTTTAGTAAATAAACAGATTGTGGGTCTGCTGAGCTTCTGCAGGTTTAGTGAGTGTCCAAACCTCACAAGCTGGTCTGCGAGACGTAACGAACGCACGGTGAGCTCGGGACGCGCGGGGGCCGTGTTAGTTCTGCAGCTCCGGGCTGAATGGTCCCGGAAAGGCCAGCTCTTCGACTTCGGGACCAACTCCGGTTGGGACCGGGTCCGAGTGGAAATGTCCTCCCACCATTTCCAAAGACACGCAGGTGGACAGGAGATCGTCCCCGACGTAGAAGTGTGTGTGAGAGTGTGTATGTCTGCCCTGCGATGGACTGGCAATCTGTCCAGGGTGTCCCTGCCTTTCGCTTTCCCCAGTGGGAGCTGGGATGGACCTCGCCACCACCCGTGACCCTAATCAGGACAAGCGGCTCAGAAAATGAACGAGTGAGAGAGAACTAATCATGTTTGGAAGTGAAATGAAACTATAGATGATATGTTTGGGAGTCCCGTGATGTCATTTATCCCAAAAGCGTTAAGTATTGCCGAGTGTAGCTAAAAATGTCCAGCTGTTGCTTTACCCTCACGGACCCTCCGCAGGGGGTTCTGCCTCCGGTGCGTTCATCTCGACTTTACTGGAGTGAGTAACGTTGTTTTGATTCCTCTGCAGAAAATCAATCGACGCCTGCATTTGTCCAAAACGAAACACAGCAAGTTTAATGAATCGGGGCAGCTGGCAGCGTTCTACTTGTTCTCTTTCGTTTGGGGCTGCAGCATCCTCACGGCGGTAAGAACCCTCGCCTGCGTCCCACCGACGATGGAGAACATCTTCGGTGTCAATAAAATTCCTGACCGCGTTTTTTTTCCTCCCTTAAAGGACGAATTTGTGACAAACCCAACATTTCTATGGGAAGGATACCCTCACACTCACATGGCGTAAGTTCCTGGTCTTCCTTTTCTGTTTTCTTGTCCTGCTTTTCCTGTTCTTGCATTCTATTCCTATCGTTTATCTTTTTTTTTCTATTATTTAATTTCTTGCCTTTTCTTTTGTTCTCTTTTCATTTTTCTTTGTCCTCTTACTCTCTCCACCTATGCAAACTTATTTCTTTGCAAATAGTTGAGACAAAGCACTTGAGCTGATAGAATAGAGCAGGAAATGTGTGTTTTTCTTTTAAAAACAAGAATTGCTCAGTTAAACTGGAGGAATTGCAGCCACTTCATCAGCAGCAGCACCCGTAATCAAGTATTGATTAGCTGGAGACGGTGTTGGGGGGGTAAGTACGAGTGGTGCTGGGCTCCCACGAGTTTAGGAAATGGTTAACATGGTGGACACAATCACGACTTACTGCTGCTTTCATTTTCCAGCTCAGGTTTTCTGCCCACATCAGATCTCATTCAAGTTTATCCTTCTAAAGGAATCACGTAAGAACGAACGAACGCGAAGGAATTGGCCGAACACCGAGTTCAAGTGAAGTGCATGTCTGTCTCTGAAAAGCAAATATGCCTTTCCTGGCTGTGGATCATTTTTTCAGAGTCACTTCCTCTTTCTGCATCCTGTGTTAAGTCACTGAAAGCCACCATAAAGTGAAACATGAAAGCATTTGCCGCTGTAGCTCAGTGTAACTTATTCATCACAAAGATTTTATCTGCAATGCTTCAATTCTGAACCTGTTCCTGAAACTCCATCCAGGTTCTAGACTCTCTAACCTCTCTCTAATCACTGGAATTGATTTTTAGAGGACTTTGAAATCCTAAGAAAGCTCCTTTTTGATTCTTTGACGCATTAAAAGCTGAAATTATTCAATTGTCACTAATTGATTTAAGAATTGTCACAATTTTCCCCTTGTCTTAGCTTCCAGGTTAAATTCTTCTACGTCTGCCAGATTGCCTACTGGTTCCATGCTCTTCCAGAACTTTATTTCCAGAAAGTACGAAAGGTAAGCGCCGCAGGTGACCGCCCGCTGAATAGTTGCTGTTCTTCATCTTTAAGAAGGTCAGTATTTCTGATCTACACGATGAATAAAAGTGAACCAAAATAAATAAAAGCACAAGAAGGCATTAAACAGGCAAACCTGCCGAGCACGGCCACCGTCTGCTGAGCTGCACGGAAAATGGCTGAGCTCTGGGAGATTTGCAAATTGGGTATCGGTGGCAGAGCAGCTGCACACACAAGTGAAAGCGACTATCCGCCGCCGTGATTCACAACACGCAGTGGAACACTGGAAATTTCCTGTCATCTCAAAGGTGTGGCGGACGGGTGTCTACATACTTTTGGCCACAGAGTATGCGTGTCATCGTATATTTAGTGTTTCATTCGCACCCTTTGAAAGAGAACAGTATTAAAATATTAACGGGGGGGTGCAGATGTGGGACGCTAATTTGCGTTTTTTTTTTTTTTTTTTTAGGAAGACATTCCTCGCCAGCTTTACTACATTTGCCTTTATGTGTTCCACATCACCGGGGCCTACGTCCTCAAGTGAGTGCCGCCTTCATCTTCTGATTTATGCGGGAGTCTCATCTGGAGATGCGTAATTGATTATGCACAACTTTTTCTCGCCGTCTTGTTCTGCCGTATAGAGAGTGGATTTGGAGTTACAGCGCAAACAAAAGATCCTGTAATGATCCGACAAAAAGGCTTTTGGGGGAAGAAAATCCTCTCGCTGCTTTGAACAGAATCAACTGTTAATTGGGTATTTAATGACGTGGGTGGGTCGTTAGGTTGCTTTGGGTATTTAGCTTAAGTATGTAGCTAATTGGTTACTGGTAGGTGGCTGTAATGTCATGATGGTGGTGGTCTAGCAGTGGGATACTCATCTATGGACCAAGAGGTCACGGGTTCGAATCCCACCTCTGGCACTGCCATCATTGGGCTCATCGTTGAGCAAAAACCCCGAACCCTGAGTTGCTCCAGGGGGGCTGTTCCTATAATCAGGAAGTGGAAGCCCCCTCTGGATAAGAGCGTCAGCTAAATGTCATAATTTGGTGATGAAATACCTGGTCAGGTAGTTTAGGCAGTGTGCTGAGTTTGCTCTTTCAGTAGTTCATCTAGTCGGCTGATGAGTAGTCTGTATGGAGGTGGGAAGTTAATTAGGCAGGCTGCTTTCTACTTCTTCATGTAGAAGATCGAGACTAGGTGACGTCTGAAGGTGGGCGGTTGAGTAAAGCAGCTTTTCGTTTGGTGGTTAACTGTAGTTAAGTACTTTTAGGTTACCGTGTCAGGCCCAGTCGGCATGTTTTATAGAAAGAGGATCCTTCTGCTCTCATTGTGAAAAATGTGAACCAACCACTGAAAACGAAGCAAAAGTGGATCTTGCAGGTTTGGTTTAGATGGTTTGTGACACATTTTGATGGAAGGTGTTCAGGGTAGTGTTTGGGTTTAAATGTGTAAAAGTGGCCACTGAATGAATCAATGTCTCTCTCTCTCTCTCTCTCTCCTCTCTCTCTCTCCTCTCTCTCTCTCTCTCTCTCTCTCTCTCTCTCAGTCTCCACCGTTTGGGCCTGGTGCTTCTGGTTCCACACTACCTGGTGGAGCTTCTCTTCCACGCGTCACGCCTCTTCTACTTCAGCAACGAGAACAAGCAGAAAGGGTACGTCCACCTTAAAAAAAAAGAAAAAAAATTTAAAAACACGCCTTTCCGTTTCCTTTTTAATGAGGCTGAGGTCTCTCACTCTTTCTCTTGCACTCTCTACTTTTATTCCATCTCTTTGTCTCCATGATCTCTCTTTCCACTTTTTATTTCACTCTCTCTTCCTCTTCAATCAACTTGTCTCTCTCTCCTCTTCTCTTCTTTGGATTTTCAATCTGTTCTCTCCATTCTCTTTGTTCACTCCTATTTTCTTTCTCTGTTTTTCATTATTTGCTCTATCTTTTCCTCTTTCTTTATTCTCAGTTTCCTCATTTTGTTTCTTTTTTTTTTTTTTTTTTTTTTGCAGGTTTACGCTATGGGCTCTCCTCTTCGTCATCACTCGTCTCCTGACCCTCACGCTCTCCGTGCTGACGTTTGGTTTCGGGCTGTCCCGTACAGAAAATCAAGGCTTCTCTTTGGCGGAGGGGAACTTTAACGTGCTCACTGTCAGGTAGTGTGATCGGGAGCAAATTCTGCTGCCACCTAGTGGCCACACATGCTAACTGGGGATCTGTTTTGTGTGTCATGATCTCCAAAGCACCGCAAGTTCTTAGTAAGTCTCAGAAACTGATTCCAAGCACAGTGTTTACAGGAAAACTCTTGTGTTCAGGGTCGGTTTCCCAGTTAGGAAACCCAGTCCTCTACTCGTTTTTATTTTCAGCGGAGAATCTTTGTCTAGGAAGCTGTGGAACCCAGGGCGAGACTCTATCCCTGTGCGGGACAGAGGCATAGTGTGCAACCAGCCTCCATGAAGCACTTTTATACCTGCATTTCTTTTGAATATCTGCTGTCAGGTTGACTTCTTTCTTCCTCTAAAATGCCTTTGATTTCATTTCTCTTTCGTTAAAGCTCTATAAGAGAATGGCTCCTGTTTTGAGTGTCTGCTGTGTGTTGTTTTATTTTGTTTTTTTTGCAGCATCACAAGCACAGGGAGCTCAGAATGGGCTGTTTTGTTTTTTTCATCTATGCCTAATATTGGTCCTTAAATAAAACATGTCCGAAGGCACCTCAGTCCCACTCTGCTGGATAATCAAATATGGGAATTTCTAGGTGATTTTAATGATTATTTTCCCCAAGTGTCCCACTGTGAGGGTCCTAAAATCTAGTCTTTACTCCTTTAAATCAGCTCCCAGTTTTGCAGAAGCCATGAATGGATTGCAACGAGGACATTGAGAGCCACACAGAACTTGAGTGTGGACAGAAGAAGATCTGGGCTACGGAAAAGGATAACAATGTTGCACACGATGTATCTGATTTGCTGTCATTCGCCAGGTTTGTTTAGAAGGAAAACCACATTAGTTCTCGGGAAACTTCTTGGTTTGGAGGATCTGAACCACTGGTCAGGCTTCTTCATGAGCTTAATCTGAAGGCGTATGTCGTTCAGGGCGGATCTTGTAGTCTTTGACTAACGGTGGTTTGCACAGTATATCTTTTATCAGTATATATATATATATATATAATATTTTTTTATTTTTTTTTTACATTTATGATGTTTAGCAGACGCTCTTATCTGAGCAACGTACATCAGTGCTTCCTGTTCATTGCTGTAGGATTAAGACTGACAATCGACTGTTTGCCGGATAAGTAAACACTGAAAAAGTCTATCTTCACAAAATCACCCCAAAAAGTAGAGGTAAAGCACCTAAAGTCTTAGGGCTAGGATTAAGCTGAGGGAACTAACCCTGGGAGCTCCTCGAACGGGTGCGTGACCAATCGGAGCTCCAGGTCTGTGTTGCTGGGTGTTTGGATGAGTCAGGAAAGTTGTAATCTAATGGAAGTCAGATTATTTTGCCCACTGATTGGCTAGAAATCTTAAAGGGCCCATATTCTACATTTTGCTTCTGTTTCGTTTCTAGTCTTTGTCCGTTTTTTGATTTTCCAGTACTTTGACTCCCAGGGTGAAGTTCCCTGTTTGAAGCCGCAGTTTCAGTTTTGTGTTCCTGTCTGATCTCGCCGTCCTCCCTCTTCGTAGGATGACCTGTCTGTCGGCCATTTGCCTGACCCAGGCCTGGATGATGTGGAAGTTCATCAACTTCCAGCTGAAGAAGTGGAGGGAGCAGACTCAGATCCAGGCCAGCAAAAAGAAGGCCGTCAGTCCCAAGAGCAGACCCAACAAGAAGGAGTCCTCCAGGGGTGAGAGGCTCCTCAAAGCTCCTAAACCCTCAATCAGTGTTGCCTCCAGCATCAGGAACGCATGCCAGATGCTTCATTTTATGTGTTTTCCCAGAAAGGGTCTACAAAGTCTGTCAGATGAATCAAGAATAACACTAAGCCGTCCATTTTTGCAGTAGTAAACTGCAGCATAGTAGCTGCACTCTTCAACAGCAAAATGGAAACTTCATTTTTAACCTTTGAGAAATATATATGATCTAAATATTATTTTCTTAATATATTAATTTCTCTATTTCTTTTTAATGTATCAGCACCAGAAGATATTGACATCAAATGTCGTCATCAAGTTACAAATCCCAAATAAATTCTTGGGGGAAAAAAATCTTCAAAGCTTATACAACAGCAGTCAAGTTACATTCTAGAAGTTCAGAATGAAAAATTGCAAACTTTTCTGCCGAATCTGTCTGTACTGGCAGATTTAATAATTAGGGAAATTAGCGAGACACAATCTGGGGCAGCGGTGGAATGCTGTTTAGGGACCAGGCCCAAGGATCAGAGGGTTGTGGGTTCAAATCGCTGCTCCCCGGGCGCTGGATATGGCTGCATTTCGTCGTTCCACTTGCTGTGTTTCAAAAAGTAGTCACTTTCACTTCATCTGCATGTTTTGTTTTTGTTGTTTTTTTTTTTCCCCCCAAAAAAATGCAAAATTCAGCTGATAAACTGTATTTTTTTTGTTAAGTGTTGTTTTCTATCTTGTCGGACAGGAGGTTCGTTGAACGGAGTGATGAAACCGGAGGACAAAACATCCCCCCGGGCCCGAAAGACAAAAGCCTCCTAGATGAAGCGAACGTGCTGAAAATGTGACGCTGTTTTTCTCTCTCTTGACTCCAAGTGTGGGGTAAAAAAACAAAAAACAAAAAAGGTTCCCTGTTTCCTGAAAAAGCCACTGAATCACACCGACACCTTAACAGGAAGGTACAGGTCCGAGGGAAGGGGTTTGGTCTTCTGCACGCCTTTTGTTTTGTCTGGATTTTTGGGCTTGTTTTGATCATGAAGTCGTTTGATGATTGAAAGGGTTTTGTTGTTTATTTGATCTTTATATTGAAACCAAGGTTGAGTCTGTTTGAGAAGACTTGACAGACACTGTTGTTGGTGGAAGGGATGATGAAAAGGAGGATGATGTAAGAATGGGCAGACGGTGCTGATTTAGGCATCAGGGCTCTCTCTCTCTCTCTCTTTCTCTCCCTCTCTCCCGCTCTCGTGTATTCAGGGCTTGGTGAGTTTAGCATTTAACTCCAGAAAAAATGAGTGTCGTTCATAGCCCGGGTGCTCAAACTGGCCCTCCCTTGCTCGTCACTGTGTCTCTGAAACACTCTGTGTGTCAAAATGTTTTCGTTTGTTTTGGTTTTTTTGTTTTTTTCTTTTTCTTAAAGTGGCCTTTTTTTCCCACACCGAGCCCTTAGCTTTACCTTTTCAGGCTGAGCGAGGGCTCTCGTTTTCTCACTGCCAGCAGGGGTCATCCTTGCTTTTTAATGGCCTCGGCTCAACAGCGACTGAGTTTCTTTAGAGGCGAAGACTTCTCGTAACTGGTTTGGCGCTTTGTGTGTGTTCTCCAGCCAGTAAGAGTCTGTTCAGCTCAGAGCTCATTACTGTGAGCTGCTGGTTCGAAATTGAAAATCGTCGTTTCTTGACCTGCGTGCTCTGTGAACCCCAGAACAGCACTGAGACGGGACGGTTTCGGAGGGACTGTCGCTCCGCTTTGAGATTTCAATGCCTTCAGAGTCCCGTTAAACACGAGCGAGTCCTCGGTAAATGGGCTGAAAGAAGCCAGTGGCAAAAGGTTTGGTATTTTTTCTAGCCCGTCATGCAGGGATTTCTTTTTTTTTTGTTTGTTTTATTTTACAGCTGTGCAACATCTGCACCCACTAGACAGTTGACGAGGCTGTTCTGTGTTTTGGTGTGTTGAAACTGACCAGCAGCCTGCTCCGAAAAAGCCAACAACTTTCTCCAGGAACACTTTTTTTTTTTTTTTTTTTTTTTTTTTTTTGCAGATGAGAAATTGCATTAATCAGGGAAAATGAATACACACGCGTCTGGTCAGAAACCTGTGGGCTCGTTTTCTTCTTGCTAGTTTTCGGACTTGATTGTTCGTTTTGCTTTTTTACAGCCTATAAATGATGTGTAAAAAAAAAAAAAAAAAGTAAATTTCGTAAACGGCGCCTGTTTGTGCTTCTTAAGGGTCAGTGGGTTAGAGAAGGTTAAATCGGCGTCATATTTGGACTTACAGCGTTGGTGTATCAAGTGCCGACCCAATGCAGTAGGTCCAGGACTCAAATTTGCATATTAAATTGGATTACACAGTAAACGGCTTATGAAACATAATATTTGATCATATTAAAGCATCTAACATTTAACTTGGTTAGAAAAGATTGGCCATTCCAGTAGGGTGGTCAGTTGCTTTTAAACAAGCATGTGTTGGGCTGCAGCTGCATTACAGGTACAGACAGCTGATTGGTTAACGAGCTGAGTGCTGATTGGTCAGTTTGTATTTATAGCCCTATAACTGAAGTGAAAAATTTTGACTGCAGGAGCAAGACATCACTGCTCACCGGGAGTAGAACTTTGAGCTCTGACAGATCCAGTTTTGAAGAGCTATCCTGGGCTTATAGATCCGTTCACAGTTGTCATGGAAGAGGAGACTTCATCATGGACAGATTGATCGGTTATTGCGCAAGAGTGTGATTTAGTAGCATTAAAGTTCATTTAATGTAAGAAATATCTCAGAGCTCGCAGCCTTGGGGGGGCACGCTTCATCCGCACACTTTTGACTCATTTTTTTAAAAGAATTGCTCCTGAGGCTTAGACCATCCGTCATTGTTTGTGCAACCTCTACTTCAAGATGATGTCTGTCTTCACAGAGACCTGCTGCGAGAAATGAAGAGGAACCGTGGCTTTGACGGGAACTAACCCTATTACGGGAACTTGGCCCTCGCTTTGAACCTACGCTAAGTTTTTGAATCCAGAGCCTGGATTATCTTATTTTGTGAACTTCTCCGGAAGCTTAGGACGACTAAACGCTCTGCTGAAAGAACGCGGCCTCTTCAGCAGTGGGAAGCGATTGCGGCCTTTCGGAGAGAACACGTGATCCAAGTTCATTTCGCCTTTTAGTTTTTTCTCTTTTTTCTTTTTTTCCAGATTTTCCCCCCTTTCTTCACCATAGACATGCCTTCTTTCATGGCCGGGGTCACTTTGCAGTGGGTTCAAGTGAAACGATACAATCCTTTTTCAAGTGTCCTTAAGATACAGTGAGGGGAACAATTACCCAGGCGCTTTTTTTATTTTATTTTTTTCCCCCCTCCTCTCTTCTCCCCGCTTCTAAGTGTCCGTTTTATATTTACGCTCGATGTCTTTCGACTGTAGTTACGGATCTGAACAAAGTATGTGTCCATATGCGAAGTTCTGAAATTCGAAATGGCAGAATATGGTGAAAATTGCATTTCATCATAAAGATGCTTTCTTTCACAAATAGAAAAGAGTTTAACGTTCTCAGAGACCAAACTAAAATAAAGCTCGGACAGCATCCCTGTCAGTGATGAAGGAATGACGCAAACGTTTTCTGAGGATCAAATTCAAAGAGTCCTCTTTTATATCAGAAAACTCTTTGCAACAATTTCTCAGAACATGAGCTGAAATACTGCCAGATATGAGCTCGAGCCACACCCACAGTGAAGTAAGAAGGTGGGAGCATCGTGATCTGGGACTGCTCCCAGGAACATACTGTGAGGTTCAGGGGAATTCATCTCATTGGCCAAGAAAGGAGCCAAACTGGATTGTCAAGAAGTTCCACAAGAAATGGATCATTTCTAGAAGCTGTCCTTTCGAATCTTACTCCTGTTTTTCAGAACTCTGGCTATGAATACATACTTTTTTTGATCCATCGGAGTAGAGACAAAGTCGAAAGACGTCATGTGTGCAAAGTTGAATCAGATAAACGTTTTGAAAGTATATCTACTGAGAAAAAAGCATCTCCGTACTGGTTTCCCCTCACTGTAGCGACAGTATATGCTGTGGACGGCTCGTTTTCCGTAACGGCGGATGATCTCCGTCTCTGTTTTTGTATAGCCGCTCGCCTCGGGCATGATGCTTCTGTTGAGAGTGCCATGTTGGACCGTGCAAGCTTTAACGGCGTCCTCTCTGAAAAGCAGTGGTGGCACAGATGTGTGTGCACGTGTGCATGACATGGACCGTGCATGATGTTGCCCATAGAGTTTGACTTAAAGGTGAATACACACACACACACACACACACACACACACACACACACACAAAAGGGCATGTGGTTTAAAGACTTTGTGTTGAGGTTCTGATGTTTGTATAACCAAAATGTTTGTTAGTGAGAAGTGGTATTTTCTAGTCTCCAAGCTTTTTCTGAGCGTGTACACACACTCATTCACGCTGCACACTTCTGTCCGATGCTGAACGTGTATTACTTGCCAAATCGTGTAAAAGAGAAATCTTGCTCTTTCCCAGTGATTTCGATGTTGCCTTCACGCGACTTCATTCCAGCGTCAAAAGGCGTCTCAGCAGGGTGACCGTCTCTACGTTAGAGAGCTTAAAGGGGTGGTGCGGAGAAAGTCCGATTTGCAGCTTTTCTTTCAGCTGATGGGCCACGATTTTGCCACTAAGGCTTAACAATAATCTGTGTGACGTCCTACTTTCTCTAGTATTGACCATTTCTAATTTTAATAAGTTCTAATAAGGCGCTCAGGCTGGAAAAAATGTCCTGGTTGGGGGCAAAAAAGGAACCCAAAGGTGAAAATCACCATTAAATTCACAATTGAAATACTAACACCTGCTCCATTATACCAGTAAATACAGACAGACACTGTGCAGCTGGTGGGCTGCCGTGATGGGCCGATATCAGCAGGACATCCGGGGCTGGAAATGGAAGTAAAAGGGGGCGAAGCTGCCCTGAAAACGCTCTCATGCTGTGTGACATGCTGGGTTTCCTCCCTCTTAAAAACAACTCATTTAAAACCTGATTATTTTTTATTTATATTTAATTTTTTTGTTTGTTTTTTTGTAGAAAACTGAATTTTCTTCACTTTGCGAAAAGCTGTACGTCTCAAAACGCGCTAGTCTTTTTTTCCGTTGTGTAAACGGAAAGCAAGCTGTCCATTTTGAATGTCGTTCTTGTTAACACTCCAAAAAACAATGCGTTTCCGTTTAGACGACTGAAACCCTGGCGGTTCTCATTGAAGATGGACCAGAATGCACTGTGGGCTATAGGGCAGCCAATCAGATTAGAGCTCATTTGCATAAAAACGTCAGTTTTAAAGCACAGTGACAAAATAAGTGATTAGATTCAACCACAACAAATGACAAATAGGAAATACAAGAATAATAAGATTAAATAATTAAAGAAAAAGATCTGGACCCTTAAATGAAAGAAATGGTGCCCAGTACTCAAGCTTTCAATATCAGAAGAAGAAAAGTGGTGTCTCAGGTGATAATTAGCATTTAATAAGGCCACGTAAACAAGTTTAAGGATTGTTCCACAGCTCCGTTTACGGCTCAGGTGTCTCATGCGTGGAGTCACGAGGCAAAGCAAGCATCTATAAAGTTTGGCACTAAAGAAGCTCCAGAAACCCGACGTCGTGCATTTGAGACGAGGGGAAAGTTGTATAAACGTCCATCTTGGCAAAACTATTTCTTAACACGCTTCAGTGACAGCTTCTCCTATTGCTCCAGGCGCTTTCTGATCAGAATCGAGCTGGAAGAAGGTCCATGGTTCCAGTCAGACTGGGGTGCCCTTAATGGACATTGTTTGGAGATGGTTTTTCTGCATTTTTTTAAAGGAAAACTGGAGGGTTTTTGACACGAATCTCAGTCTGCTGCATCTGTAGCCCACGATCCATCATCACAGACGAAATGATTTGTTTCTATGTCCTAGAAATAACAGGAAAATTCCAAAAACTTCATAGAAACTTCACTGAAGCCTAGTAGATCTTCAGCTTCTGTTATGTTTCAAGTAAAAAGGCTTTAAAGTCTAATTAACCATGTGCTACTACTTTACCCCTAGTAAATTCACAACAACTCACTTCTAACGCCAGTCTAAACACAGAGAGAGATTCATTCTAACCAGCTTTAATGTCAAAATGACTACCGTTATTCTTCAGCCTGAACTTGTCTTCATGAGCAGTTCTCCAGGTTTCTTGAAGGACATCCCTTTTTGGATGTCGTCTGTTGTCTTTCCGTTCTGTGGAGATGATCCCAAACTGCTATGGTACAGAGACTGTACTGAAAATGAGAAACAAAAACACTGTCCTTCAGGAAGGTCTGGAGAACTGCTTCTCAGCGAGACATTAAAATACAAGAAAGTCTGGAAGCAAAAGATGAAGAAAGCTCCAGATCTTTGTGCAGTCTTGTATTAAAACGTCAGCAGGGACCAGCTGACACCATTTATTTGAAGGTATTTTGAGCATTTGAGATGTTTTGACGTTACTTCCAAGAATCCACAGCTTTTGTCCGATTCAGACCTAAAGCAACCAACCAGAGGAGACCTTCCTGCTCGGCTGAGCCTTCATACGGCAGCATCTTAGGAGGGAAAGAGCAAAGACCTCTTTTTTTTCATGTTTTTACTCTCGACCTGTCGCTGTCTGATGTTTGGCGAAACCGATATTGTGTAGACGACGATACTGAGACACTGTACTGAATTCTTGTTAGATTTTTAAACTATTTTTATAGAGTTGAAACAACTGTAGAAAGATTAACATTATTTAGCACACGTTATTTTTTTATGCCGTATGGGTTCTTGAGTTTTATTTTTGTACCGTGGCCGGAGAGCTTTCTACCTTTAAAAGCGTGGATCCAAATGGAGAAGTCGGGTGAAAAAGTAAATTAAATGTTTTACGGCCAGATGGAGTCTGGAGTTTTGGAACAGAAAGGTCAATTCCATTGTTTTTTCCCCCCAAACGGCATGATTTTAAAGGCTAAAGCTGGAAACAAAGCCATTCAGAGCTCCGGTTTAAAGAAGTCGTTCAGTGTTGGCAGTGTTTCTCTTCCCGATAGACTTGAGAAGTGGTTTCAAATGTGACCCTTATGAGGCAAAAATTGTCCCCAAAGAAAGTATATTTTTTCAGATTTGACTTCCCAGCCTCAACATCACATCAAACGAAAGGTGGGTGCGCTGCCGGGTCCGGAGAAGAAGGAGAACCCTTGCGTTTGCGCTAGAGACGTCTGGTTCCACTGACTCCAGGTGTCTGCAGCGCAGCTCACATCAGACCCGGCCTGGACGACTGCTTGTCTTCAATTAGAAGGAAATTTAGAAAATTCAATGGAATTCTCCTTCAACATCTACTGCCAGGTAGCTTGTGCTCTGAGTTTTTTTTGGTTTTCTTTGTGTTTTGCTCTCTGCGTTCGATAGCTTGTCAAAGTCACTATCAGTGTAATGTGATTTACTTTAGAATATTTTTTTTTGTTGTTTGTGGCCTTCTGCTGACTTTGCTAATTTGGAAAATCTCTGTGAATTCGCCCAGCCAGCATAATTTTATTAATTTTCTTTTTTTTCGATGCAACTGGATTAATTTCTTGATTATGCAAGCGGTGCTAACGCGAGTGTTTTCAGTGACATAATCGTTTATCCGTCGTGTGTGAAGCTCTTTGCCTGTCATCGTTGAATTTGGGAATATTTGGCTTTACTAAGCGCCGGGTCTGTGTTTGTGAAGAATCTCCGAACTAAATACACCCCGAGCTGGACTGGGATCGATCTCAGTCGTGGTTTTATCTTTGAAATCCTGCGTAGTCCTGGACTAGGCCTTATCCCTGTCTGTGAAGCTGACCCTGTGTGTCCAAAAGTATGTAGACACCCGCTGGAGTTCCTTGCCGTTTTGCTATAAAAGCCACTTCATGTCAGAACCTGCGTTTGATTGCAGGTGCTGAGGTTGGATGAACTCCAGCTCAAGGTGCTGGATGGAGCTTGATGGGCACGATGACCTTGCTGCTCCAGAGCGCCCTCTTCTGTCAGGGTTTTTTCTGTGCAGGTCATATAAGCTGCATACTCAACTGAACACTGTGATTGGAATGAAAGGAGGTGTCTGGATACTTTTGGATAAACAGCGCATCTGATCCAGGATCAGTTAGTTTGATCCACATACTGAAGGCAAAAACTGACCCCAGATCAGCGCTCTGACAGGTTTGATTCAGATTACCCCTCAACAAGGTCCAAACCACACTCAAGTGAAAAGCTGCACCAAAGCTTTCCCCAAAAAAATCTCAACAGTTTGACAAAGTTGAAATTGTTTTTTTTTTTGGTTTTTTTTTGTTTGTTTTTTTTGCACTGTTGTTTTTTCCAGATGCCTGTCTTTGTTGAAATGTATTGCTTTTGTATAAAATGTTATTGATCTATGTATTTATGCGAATGTTCATTTTCTTCTTTATTTTTTGATTAAACCTTTTGCTTAACCTCAGTGTTGCAGGTTCTGTTCTTTTAATAGGAAACAAACTAAAGTCACAATCGCTCATTTCATTTCGTGGGAGCGGGAGAAATTAGATTTCGAATTTGATCAGAAAAATAGCAATGGCCAGAAAATGACAGCAAATAGTAATACAGCTGGAGAAAAACATCTATTAAAATATTGTATTTAGTTTTGGTTTTTTATTATTTCTGATGCATATTTCGTGTGTGTGTGTGTGGTTTTTTTTTTTTTTGTTTTTTTTTAAGGCGCTGGTAGGACTTTTATTTGAGGGACGCAGCAGAGCTCCAGTAGATGGCATTATTGAACATATTAATAGTGTGAGGTTCTGCAACCAGCTGCTGCATTAATAAATCATTGGACGTCCACTGGCTGTCTGCATTGACAGACAGTGAGATGCAGCCTGCAGAGAGAGAGGGAGAGAGAGAGAGAGAAATTGATTGAGGGGAAAGTGAATTAGAGAATCCAAGAGGGTCAAACAAAGGCAAAGGCTGCCTCTAATTAAGTTCTCCTAAAGAAATAAGAGCTTTTAACAGCCCAGAGTAAAGCAGTGTCTTCTGAATCATCATGAGTCATGGGCCCGGCTTTGTTGCTGCGTTTATTTTTGCACAAACTCTTCCCTTGTTTTGACCTCCAGGTAACCGGACTTAAGAGCAGCGAGGCTCTTCTGTCCCGTTCACTTCTGCTTTTATGTGTGTTTACTGCTTCCCAGCTTACGACAACTTCGACAGAGATCCAGGCAGAATTTAGAGCAAAAGTATGGCTTTTAACCCATTTCAAGCTTTTATCAAATTAAAAAAAAAAAGTTTCATATAAAAAGCTTTTTAATATAAATTTGAACTGAACGTGAACTGTGTGTTTACTTCTTCATAAGAATTAGTGGCCTTGCCCGAGCCGTTATTTAATTAAGCACACTCAAAATGACATGTTTAGGAAGTTTGACATGGTTATATTCCAACTTCTGTATGTTTATATGTTTACTGGACAAGCCATCCTAAAAATAGAAAAATAAATTTCTAAATTTAATAGCAAGAAGTGCCGATTTTCCAAAAATGCTTTATATAAACGCTCAGAAAACATGGACGGCTTGGGTGAAGAAAATGAAAGGTTTGTATTGGAGACGTCTGGTTCCATTCACCCCCACTGTAAAGAAATCTGAGAAGGCTTTTCTAGAATTTCCTTCTAAACCACAGCATTACGGGGGACGTATTGAATTATAAGTGGATTTCTCCTTCGGGCCTGTCCTTTTTCATTGCGATGTATTCGAGAAAGCTGCGAATTCTCTCTAAAAGAGGAGAAAATGTGATTGGAATCGTTTTCGGATCATGTCGAAATCACAGTGCGATCTTTCATCCTTCAGAATGAATTTCTGATATAAAACTGGGATCAAAAATGAAATCAGTTCTTCATTAAGATCTGCCAAAGTAGGAGTGCCGCTCCTGCCAAAATGAAGCTCTGGAAAAGTAGAGGGGAGACTTTTCTTGCCCTGATTTCTCCGACTGCACCCAATGAGGATAAATCTGCTTCTGAATCGTGTGGATTATGCTCAATTTCCATATAAATTAGCTTCATTAAAAGGGGAGCACTTTCTGATTTAACGTGGCTCATTTGGAATTCTGTATTTAATAAGACATGTAATTTTCAGCAGTGGAGACTAATAGCTCACAATTAGCCAGACCAGAGGGGCACTGGGGAGCGGGACGAGAGGAGACCCACAACCAGAGACCAGCTGTGCCTTTCACCCGCTCTCTCTCTCTCAACCTCTCTTTCTTCTCTCTCTCCGGATGTCTCCCAGACAGGTTCTCACCTACTGGAAATGCTCTGTGGGGTTTAGGAGAAGGGTGGCAGCTGGGCAGCCTGCAGCAGTAGCCTGCTCCTAACTCAGCGTTCTCGCTGCTCTTTGAAATAGTCTTGGCATCATCCCTTACACATAGAAGCTCCTGAATCTGCTTGTCTCTCTGGTGAGACATTTTTGTGGTGTCTTCCTATAATGGACCACCTCTTTCCCCCTTGGATGTCCATTTTTTCTGGAGGACAAGTAAAAGTGGCTGTTTTGTCATTGGGAAGACACAGCACAACACTCAGAGCAGTGCAGCAGGTGGCAACCATACCTCCAGCACCTGAGGAACAGTGATGGAGACGGTCCCAGCTCTCTCAGGGCAGGGACACACCCCGGACAGGTCGACTTACAGTCAAAGACACACACTCACACTTAGGTGGACGGGTTAGCATCTCCAATTCACCTGACGTGCATGTCTTTGGATGGTGGGAGGAAACCAGAGCTCCAAGAGGAAACACATTCAGACATAGGGACAACATGTCCACTCCACACGGAAAGAACCAGGACCATCCCGCCTGGGAATCGAACCCAGGACCTTTCCCTGTGAGGCAACAGAGCTACCCTGTCCATCCTCATCCATCCTGGTGCAAATCTCAGCATCTTTAACTCTGACACCTCCAACTTCACCACCTGTCTCCAACCCGTATGACATAGCTGGTCTCACTACCATCCTCTAAACCTTTCGTTTCGTTCTTGCTGACCCTCATCTGTCACAGAGCACTCCTGCCTGCACTCTCTTCTTCTCTCGTCCACGCTTGCCGTTACTCTGAACTTTTGAAACTTCTCAACCTTCACCACCTCTACTCCCTGCATCCTATCCACTCCACCATCCTCCCTTTCATTCACACTCATGTATTATGACTTTGTCCTACCAACATTCATTCCTCTCCTCTTTAGAGCAGATCTCTGGAGCACCTCTGCAGGGTGTCCTCAAGTTCTCTACTCTTGCTACAGATCACAACGACTATTTTATTTTTTACTCTTCTTCTTTAAAACACGAGGTAATGATAAGGTGCGAATCTGCCCCCCTTTCTCCTGGGACAAACATATTGGAGGTAAAACTGCACCGCCACCACTGTGGGTCCATCTACACTGTTTGCACCGTCCTGAACGGAAATGTACCTGCACTTCTGTAACCGTACAGATTATTAATCTACTGAATGGAATATTAATAGTAGTACTTTGAGTAAATATGGAACAAATACAGCATTAGTGGAGATAGTATGGAGAAAGGGAGCAGTTTTCCACAGAGGATGATTTTTATAATTTTTTTTAATCAGGGGTTGGCCTTGCATCCCCCTCAGATGAGGCCATTTCAAATGAAGAAGCTGTGCTTTCTGGCAGTCGGTTCAGGCAGGACAGAAAGGGACTGGAGGATGCAAAAGGAGGAATTTTTTCATTAGTTCCTGTCATAAATTTCAAAGACACGGGGGCTGTTGGTTTTGGCTGTCTCAGCCGTCTTCTGGTTGGCACTCTGCACCGTGTAGCAATAAACTCAGTTCAAAGGGGAGTTTGGAGTGTAAATAAGCGGTAGCTGTCGTTTTCATTCACAGGAAAAGGCTCAGCGTTTCTCAGCTTTGCTTTCTGCTGCGGATCTTTTCCTTCAACAAATATTCACCCCTTCTCTGAAAACCTAAAGCAAAACAGAGGAGGGGAATTATACACTTCTCTTCTCTTCTCGTCTCTTTTCACCTCTCCTCTGTCCTCTGTTCTCTTTCATCATCGTTCTTTTCCTCTCTCATCTCTTCCCTGTTCTCCTTTCTTCTCGTCTCTCCTCTTTCCTCGCCACGTCTCTCACAATTCTCCTCTCTTCTCTTTCTTCACTCATCTGTCCTTCTTCAACCCTCTCTTTTACTCTTCTCACCTCTGTTCTCTCCTTTCCTCTTCTCATCTCCACTTTTTCATCATCTCTATCTTCTCCACCTCTCTTCACCACTCTTTTCTCGTCTCTTCTACTTGTCATCTGTAATTTTTTCTTCATCTCTTTTCTCCCCCCGTTCTCTTGTGTCTGTGTCTTCCACGTTTTTCTTCTCTTCCGTTGTCATCTTCATTTTTCTCCTCGATCCTTCATTTCCCATTTATTAATGGTCTCTTCTCGTTTCTTCTCTCCTTCTTTCTCTTTTCTCCTCTCCTTTCTCTTGTCTTCTAGTCTCTTCTTTTTTCTTTTATTCTTAGTGGCCATAATGCTGATTAATGCAAGAGTATCATGTGGACGGTGGGTTTACGTGTGTGTGTGTGTGTGTGTGTGTGGGTGGGTGCGTACATGCATGCGTGTGTATGTGTGTGTGTGTGTGTGTGTGTGTGTGGGTGTGGGTGTATTGCCTGGGGACAGCTATTGAGCCAATAGTTTTGTCCCTATGAGAGAGAGAGAGAGAGAGAGAGAGAGAGAGAGAGAGAGAGAGAGAGAGAATCTAGGGCATGACACTCTAATGCTGTTCTAGATCAGCGACTCAGTGCACTGCCTTTTCTCTGTGTGTGTGTGTGTGTGTGTGTGTGTGTGTGTGTGTGTGTGTGTGTGTGTGTGTGTCCAACTCTTACCTTTCCTTGTTTCCTACTTAATCTATTTTCTTTTCTTCTTCCCTTCTCCTCTTTTCTCCTCTCGTCTTTTAAGTTCTCATCTACACTTTTCTCCTCTTTTCTCTTCTACTTTCAGCTTCTTTGTCTTCACTTTTCCAACCAACAGTGAACACACAAACTAGGAGCAGGAGCAGTGGACAGCACCCAGGGAGCAGTGTTGGGGATGGTACCTTGCTCAAGGGTACTCCATTGTAACCTACTGCTCCAGAACCAGCATGGGGCATGAACCCACGACCCTGAGATTGAGAGTCTCGTGCTCTGCTGGCTGAGTTTCCTGGAGACTTTCTCCTGCTGGACTTCTCCTCTGGTCTGGTCTTTTCTGGACTATTCCCCGCAAACTAAACATCCACCATCGTGTTTGACTGTTTTTCCTTTTCGATTTAAAATGCTTCAGGTTCATCAAGGTTTTTCTCTGGCATTATCCAAGCAGGACTGCGGTTCCTTAGCTGTTTTTCTGGTCTTAGCTGTTTTTCTGGGTTCTTTTATGAATTCCCAGATAAGTAATTTCAGCAGCCTTAGTAAATTTTTAATAGGCTGGCCACTCCTGAAAAAAATCACCACTGTGTCACTTTTAAAAGCCTTAGAAATGGCTTTGTAGCCATTTTTAAATGGATATATTGCAATTCCGTTATTATCCTTTCTGGCATCTCTTCTGATTGCAGCATAATGTGCTGCTTGATATTGTTTCCATGCAGGGGATTCTTTATTTCCTAACAGTGTAAATGTAACAATAGCACTGCGAAGTCCATTATTAACAGAGCAGAGCAGAATAAAAAGAAGAAATAGCTGCATGCTTTTTCGGAAGTGAAGGATAAACTGTACAGTAACTCTACATTTTGCACGCGAACCGTTTTATTTCCCGATGCCGTATTTGAGTGAACCATGAGGGATTCTTTCTGTTAAACCTCATGCATATGCATGTAGCATGTGATGGGTGGGGTTATGCTAATGAGGAGCAGGTGTTCTAATGATTCAGACACCGCTGCTAAAAAAGATGCTGTCACCATGACAACAGTGGCAAGCGTTCGCTGCAGTTTGACATTTTCCTCTGGAGAAAGCCCAGCCCTGGCCTGTCTTTTTTCCTCCTAGCTCTCTTTCACTCCTCGCTCTTCCACTCTGCACATCAACATTTCTTTCTGGTTTTTTTTTCTTTTTTCTTTTCTCCATTTGGATTGTCCGTCTGTTCTTTCTTGTCTCCTTTTTCCTTTTCGTCTACATAACAATGCAATTCATGATTAATTACCTTTCTGGACTGACCACCACAAGCCTTGTGTGTGTGTGTGTGTGTGTGTGTGTGTGTGCGCGCATGTGTGTGTGTGTGTGTGTGTGTGTGTGTGTGCATGCTGGTGAATGTGTGATGGGTGCACAGCTGGACACCATCAGGCATTGCAGCTGATGGAACAAAACACCACACACACACACACACACACACACACACACACACACACACACAGCCAGCTGCAGTACAGTGCTGGTGGGGTCACAGCGAGCACCTCCTGAAGCAACTCTGTATCTCTCTCTCTCTCTCTCACTCTCTCTCTCTCTCTCTCCCTCTCTCTCTCTCTCTCTCTGTCTCTCTCCCTTTATCTATCTCTATCTGTCTTGCTCCCTCACTATCTGTCTCTCTCTCCTCCCCCCACCCCCTGTTCACCTGTATCCGCAGTAATTTTCCACTCTCCTGTGGCGGCAGCTCCATGGTTCTGCTACCTGCTCCGAATGATAAACATAATCTGTATCTCCTCTCTCTGCTATCTCTCTTTCCCCTCTCCAGCCTTTCTGTAATTTTCTTCCTCCTCATCTTCTTGTATTTCCCCCTTTCTTTTTTATCTCTCCAAACTCACTATGTTTCTGTCTACCCTCTCTCTGTCTCTCTCCATCTCTCTTTCTCCACCTTGCCTGCACTGTTCAAGATTGTAAATCAGTTTAGTTCAGTACCAGATACAGTCCAGATCCAGTTTATTCCCAGAAGTGGTCAATAGAATAACCAGTTGAATTCAATCCCCTATCTAGAACAAATCCAGATGTAGCTTGTATCCAGAGCAGATCCAGTCTAGCTCAATCCTTGATCTACCCCAAATCTAGAGTAGATCTATATCAGTTCATTACTAGATCTAGTCACCAACCCAGCCACTAGGGATGCACAAGCCAGTGTATTTCTTCGTGCCGGTCCCAAGCCCGGGTAAATGGGGAGGGCTACGTCAGGAAGGGCATCCGGTGTAAAACTTTGCCAAATCAATATGCGGACAATGATACAGAATTCCATACTGGATCGGTCGAGGCCCGGGTTAACAATGACCGCCATCGGTGCTGTTAGCCTACAGGGTGCTGGTGGAAATTGGACTACTGTTGGCCAAAGGAGAAGAAGAAGAAGAAGAAGAAGAGGAGGAGGAGGAGAAAAGCATGTCCAGATGGAGAAGGAGCGAAAGACGGAGAGGAGAGTGGAAGTGAGGGTAGGGACTTTGAATGTTGGCAGCATGACTGCAAAAGGTAGAGAATTAGCTGACATGATGGAGAGAAGGAAGGTTGACATTTTGTGAGTGCAAGAGACTAGATGGAAGGGTAGTAAGGCCAGGTGTATTGGAGGAGGGTTTAAACTGTTCTACCATGGTGTGGATAGAAGGAGGAATGGAGTAGGTGTTATCCTGAAGGAAGAGTATGTGGAGAGTGTTTTGGAGGTGAAGAGGGTGTCAGGGAGGGTGATGAGTTTGAAGCTGGAAGTTGAAGGTGTGATAATGAATGTTGTTAGTGCTTATGCTCCACAAGTTGGTTATGAGATGGTAGAGAAGGGGAGAAGGTTAGATGAAGTGATAGAGAGTGTACCCAGGGGAGAGAGAGTGGTGATTGGCACAGATTTTAATGGTCATGTTGGTGAAGGGAACAGAGGTGATGGGTAGGCATGTCCGTGTGGCTCTCCGTGTCAAGGAGAGGAATGCTGAAGGTCAGATGGTTGTAGATTTTGCAAAAAGGATGGAAATGGCTGTAGTTAATACTTATTTTAAGAAGAGGGAGGAGCACAGGGTGACGTATAAGAGTGGAGGAAGATGCTCACAGGTGGATTATATTCTTTGCAGGAGGGTCAGTCTGAAAGAGATTGGAGACTGCAAAGTAGTGACAGGGGAGAGTGTAGCTAAACAGCATAGGATGGTGGTCTGTAGGATGACCTTGGAGGTCAAGAAGAGGAGGAAAGTGAGGGCAGAGTCGAGGATCAAGTGGTGGAAGCTGAAGGAGGAGGACTGCAAGGTGGAATTCAGGCAGGAGTTAACACGGGCACTTGGAGGTGTTGAAGAGCTACTGGATCGCTGGGAAACTACTGCAGAAGTGATCAGGCAGACGGCTAGAAATGTACTTGGTGTGACATCTGGAAGGAAGAAAGAGGATAAGGAAACCTGGTGGTGGAACCAAGGAGTCCAGGAGTGTATTCAAAAGAAGAGGAAGACAAAGAAGACATGGGACAGTCAGAGAGATGAGGAAAGCAGACAGGAGTACAAGGAGATGAACCGGTAGGGCGAAGAAAGAAGTGACGAAGTCCAAAGATAAGGTGTTTGGTGAGTTGTACGAGAGGTTGGACAGTAAAGAGGGAGAAAAGGACCTTTACCGATTGGCTAGACAGAGAGACAGATCTGGGAAAGATGTGCTACAGGTCAGGACGATTAAAGATAGAAATGGTAACGTACTCACAGGTGAACAGAGCGTGTTGAGCAGATGGAAGGAATACTTTGAGGGGCTGATGAATGAAGAAAATGAGAGAGAGAAGACTGGATGACATGAGAAGAGTGAACCAGGAAGTGCAGCAAATAAACAAGATGGAAGTAAGGGCAGCGATAAAGAGGATGAAGAATGGAAAGGCTGTTGGACCGGATGACATACCAGTGGAAGCATGGAGATGTTTAGGGGAGATGGCAGTTGAGTTTCTGACCAGATTGTTTAACACAATCTTGGAAAATGAGAAGATGCCTGAGGAGTGGAGACGAAGTGTACTTGTACCGATCTTCAAGAATAAGGGTGATGCACAGAGCTATAGTAATAGTTACTACAGCTCTGTGCATCACCCTTTTTCTTGAAGAATAGAGCACAGAGCTGTAGTAACTATAGAGGGAAAAAGTTGATCAGCCACACCATGAAGTTATGGGAAAGAGTAGTGGAAGCTAGATTAAGAAAAGAGGTGATGATCAGTGAACAGCAGTATGGTTTTATGCCTAGAAAGAGCACTACAGGTACAATGTTTGCTCTGAGGGTGTTGATGGAGAAGTACAGAGAAGGTCAGAAGGAGCTGCATTGTGCCTTTGTTGACTTGCAGAAAGCATATGACAGGGTGCCTAGAGAGGAGTTGTGGTTTTGTATGAGGAAGTTTGGTGTTACAGAGATGTATGTGAGAGTAGTTCAGGATATGTATGATGGCAGTGCAACAGTGGTGAGATCTGCAGTGGGAGGGACGGATGCATTTAAGGTAGAGGTTGAATTACATCAAGGATCAGCACTGAGCCCATTCTTGTTTGCAGCAGTAATGGACAGGTTGACAGACGAGGTTAGACAGGAGTCTCCGTGGATGATGATGTTCTCTGATGATATTGTGAGAGTAGGGAGTAGCTTGAGGAGAACCTGGAGAAATGGAGATATGCTCTTGAGAGGAGAGGAATGAAAGTGAGTAGGGCAAAGACAGAATACATGAATGTGAATGAAAGGGAGGAAAGTGGAGTGGTTAGGATGCAGGGAGTGGAGGTAACAAAGGTGGAGGAGTTTAAATATTTAGGATCAACAGTTCAGTGTAACGGCGAGTGTGGAAGAGAGGTGAAGAAGAGAGTGCAGGCTGGTTGGAATGGGTGGAGAAGAGTGGCTAGAGTGATTTGTGACAGACGCGTACCAGCTAGAGTAAAACGGAAGGTTTACAGGACAGTAGTGAGACCAGCTATGATGTATGGGTTGGAGATGGTGGCACTGACGAAAAGGCAGGAGGCGGAGCTGGAGGTGTCAGAGTTAAAGATGCTGAGATTTTCGTTGGGTGTGACGAGGATGGACAGGATTAGAAATGAGTATATTAGAGGGACAGCTCAGGTTAGACGTCTTGGAGACAAAGTTAGAGAAGCAAGGTTGCGTTGGTTTGGACATGTCCAGAGAAGAGATGAGGATTATATTGGAAGGAGGATGTTTAAGATGGAGCTGCCAGGAAAGAGGAGAAGAGGAAGACCAAAGAGGAGGTTTATGGATGTGGTGAGAGAGGACATGCAGGTGGTCGGTTTGAAGCAGGAAGATGCGGAGGACCGTAAGAAATGGAGACAGTTGATCCACTGTGGCGACCCCTAAACGGGAGCAGCCGAAAGAAAAAGAAGAAGACTAGATCTAGTCACCATCCAGAAAAGATCCAGTTTAGCTGAAGCCCACATCAAGTCTATATGCAGAATAGTTCAGTTCGATCCTAAGACTAGTCTGCATCCAGAATAGATCCAGTTAGGCTGAATTCCAGTTGTAGTCCTTCTCCAGAAATTATCGATCTTGATCTAGTCCAGAATCCAGAATAAATACATTTCAGTTCAGTCCAAGATCTAGTCCATCCAGAATAGATCCAGTACAGCTATTTCCCATATCTACTCACCATAGATCCAGTTCAGGATCAAAGAGCGCCTGCTAAAGGCCATAAATGTAAATGTAATGAAATAAAATCTAATTTGCCTTGGCTTCTGTTTGGGCATTGCACACCATCACATCACACCCAGGACACAAAGGTCCCACTTCATATTAAAAGTCCCACTTCATATTAAAGGTGCCACAGAGATGCAGGTTGACCAATCTTGACAACCCAGCCTTATTCAAACAAGAGCTTAGCTATTGGCAGTGGTGGCCTAGTGGTTAGGGAGTTGGCCTGAGATTGGAAGCTTGTGGGTTCGATCCCCTCACCAGTAGGTTGCCCTGAGGTACCCTTGAACAAGGTACCGTCCCCGGTACTGCTCCCCGGGTGCTTTCAATAGCTGCCCCCTGCTGCACGTGTCTGTATGGGTGTAATGCAGAGGTTGAGTTTCGTTATGTTGTGCTGTGCTGCATTTCACAATGACAGGATAGTCACTTTCACTTTCACTATTCTTTCTAGCTCAGCTTGTTACATGAGTTGTGTCTAACTGATTGACAGCGTCAACATAAATAAGTGGGTCCAGGGTCTATGTGTTTAGGGGTGAGAGTGGGGCATGGAAGGAATCACTGCAACTCTACACTGAAATTGAACCCAGATGTAATAGTAATACATCAAAATGTAATGGATAAAGTTGATATTGTGGCCACAAACAAAACAATGTGTTTAGAGAATTGGCCCCAGGATCAGACGGTCATGGGTTTGAACCCCAGACCCCTAGGTTGCCCTGAGTTACCCTTGAGCAAGGTACCATCCCCATCACTGCTCCCCAGGCTCTTTAAATATACAGTACTGTGCAAAAGTTTTAGGCAGGTGTGAAAAAATGCTGTATAAAAGAACGCTTTAAGAAATGGAAGTGTTCATCATTTATTTCCATCAATCAACAAAATGCAGTGAATGAACAAAAGAGAATCTAAATCAAATCAGTATTTGGTGTGACCACCCTTTGCCTTCAAAACAGCATCAGTTCTTCTAGGTACACTTGCACAAAGTCAGGGATTCTGTAGGATTATAGTCGGTGTCTGATCAACCAATTTTACCAAACAGGTGCTGATGATCATCAATGTCACACGGAGGAGAAACACAGTCATGTTTGGAACAACCGACCAGCCGAGTTCCTTCAAAAACTGTGTGCAAGTGTTTCCCACTCCCACTACATCCATGGCTGTAATGCCCTTGGGGAAGACACTTAACACCATAACTGCCCCCTGGAGCCCACTGCTGCTGGTGTGAGCATTCACTACCGGTGTGTAGAGGACAAACATTGAACTGTTCACAATGCTTATGAGCATGTTATGCTTTACACTGCTGTAATTACATGATGTTGTTTGCATTATTAATGTGTGACTCCACAGTTATTAGAAAAATAATAGAATAAAGTAGTACTGACATTAAAAAACCCAAAAACACAATCCAGCTGACTTCGCACTGAGACATGACTGTAATAAAGTTCAAAACAAGTGAAGTCTTAATGCTTAACACTAAACTGATCCCCTGCTGTCGGAATAAACAAGCCAGCATGAAGAGTAGATCATTGGATGGAATGGGTAACATAAAGTCAACCTTTGTCTCTTTTCTTTTATCAAGGGCTCATTCCTCTTTTCCTAGAACTGACATGCACACTCACACTCATCAGTGCATACCATCATTTTTCCCAGAGGATTTAAAGCCAGTGGCTAATGCGCATTAAGGCCTCTAAATGCTAAAGTATGTATGAGGACATGTTAATTACCAGTTGTGCGTAATTTGGCTTTTCAGATTGCTCTCACACAGGCACGAGTATAAAGAACAGCAGTTTCAGACACGCTCAGAAGTTTTCCTCACTGAATTCCCAGGAATGATCTGTTGATCTTTTTTTCTGAGCTTCGTTTCTTCAGATATCCTCTTACCTGGAAGACTTAGGCCTGATCCCATTTCTTATTTTAACCAGCACCTTGTTTTCTAGGGCCCTAAACTAAGTTACAAGGGGTGGTGATGGAAACCTTCCCCTTCGAAATGGGACAATCCTTTGATAAGGGCCAGATACCTCATCAGAATTATGTTTATGTAAGAGCGGACAGCGTTTTTATTTTCCAGGACATTTCCAATAACGCAATCCTCAGCTTCATTCACGACCTCGGTGTCATGCTTCAGTGGATCCAGAGAATCACCAAATGGAAGAATTTTATTACCAGGTGAACACTGGCTGAAGGTGACCAATCTGATATTAGCAGAACGACCTCACTGCTGGACTTTAGTTTAGCTTGTTATATGCCATCAAAGAAGAGAATGTGTCTTAGATTCCTGGTTAGGATTAGTGCTTCAGATGGACAGAATGGCTGAGAAAAGTAATAGGCTTTATAACAGAAGGAAAGACTCAAGTTCTGGAGTATCTATAAGACTGTACTTTGTATTACAGATTGGCTGAACAAAACCACAACGAGGGAAATCTTCTAAAAATGGAAAAACTGAGCTCAATTTCCCATTACTTCAGTTTCATGCCTCTATCCTAAATGCAAAAAGCTTCATATTTTGGCATAAAGAATCGATATTAAAGCATATTTACAAAATGCAAGCCTTCTTTGTTTTATTTTGCTGAATAAAAGCAATAAAATTGCTTAATGTTGTTTAGCACCAATAACAGCAGCAGCAATCATTTACTGTGAGGGACTCTCCACCGAATCTTCTTGTGCTTTATTGCTCAAATATATGAGTAATTGAGTTTATATGGGGCAGCATCTGTAGGTGTTATGAAGGTTCATAAATGCATTTAACAGATAGATTTAAAGCTCTTAAACTGGGCTCTGCTCCCACCCGATATCACACAGCACTGATGGGATGCTGAGGAATATTTAAGCAGATTTTCTAAGCATCTTAGAGGACTTTAGATGACTTTAAAGTTGAACAGATTTATTTCTGATTGAGATATCTTTAATATCTGTGATGGACTGACCACACGTCCCGGGGCGGGGGTTCATTTTCCACAGTTTCCAAACCCACCAAGTGAAGAGTTTCTGCAGGGCAGGACATGTTTAAGTTTTAAATGTAAATGTTCTCAAACCCTTCGAACATCACATAATCATATACGTGACTTAGTATGTGGCTCATTGTGTTTAATTTTGTGGAACAGAACATACTTTTAATAAAATGCAATGTTAGCCCAATCAAATAGCGTGAATTATATTTAATAAGTCAGGTAGTTGTGTTGCCGGTTTATTGTTTGGGTGAAACTAAATTGTGATCTGCAATTTGCCACAAAGCCCACAAAAGAGAACCTCACCCATCCATCCATCCAGCCATCTATCCATCCATCCATCCATCCATCCAGCCAGCCAGCCAGCCATCCATCCATCCATCCATCCAGCCAGCCAGCCATCCATCCATCCATCCATCCATCCATCCATTCAGCAATCCATCCATCCATCCATTCAGTCAGTCATCCATCCATCCATCCATCCAGCCAGCCATCCATCCAGCCATCCATCCATCCAGTCAGCCATCCATCATCCATCCATCCAGTCAGCCATCCAGTCAGCCATCCATCATTCATCCATCCAGTCAGCCATCCATCCAGCCATCCATCCATCCAGTCAGCCATCCAACCATCCATCCAGCCAGCCATCCATCATCTATCCATCCAGTCAGCCATCCATCAATCCATCCATCCAGCCCGCCATCCATCCAGCCATCCATCCATCCATCCATCCAGCCATCCATCCATCCAGCCATCCATCCATCCATCCATCCATCCATCCATCCAGCCATCCATCCATCCATCCAGCCATCCATCCATCCATCCATCCATCCATCCAGCCAGCCATCCATCCATCCATCCATCCATCCAGCCAGCCAGCCATCCATCTATCCATCCATCCAGTCAGCCATCCAGCCAGCCATCCATCCATCCAGTCAGCCATCCATCATCCATCCATCCAGTCAGCCATCCAGTCAGCCATCCATCCAGCCATCCATCCATCCATCCATCCATCCATCCAGTCAGCCATCCAACCATCCATCCAGCCAGCCATCCAGTCAGCCATCCATCATCTATCCATCCAGTCAGCCATCCATCCATCCATCCATCCAGCCAGCCATCCATCCATCCATCCATCTAGCCAGCCATCCATCCAGCCATCCATCCATCCAGCCATCCAGCCATCCATCCAGCCATCCAGCCACCCATCCATATATCCCTCCATCCATTATCAAACTCAAAATATATGCATTAATATTGTGTTAAGAAAAGTCCCCAAACGCGCTGGGTGAAGTTTTGAGAGTTGCACTTTGCTTACAGGTTGTAGTGACAGATCAATACATATCCAGCAGCCATATCCAGCACCCAGGCAGCAGTGATGGGGATGGTACCTTGCTCAAGGAAATCTCAGGACAACCTACTGGTGTGGGAATTGAACCTATGACCCTCCGAACCTATTCCCTAAACACTGAGCCACCGCAAACAGCGTATAACACTTACATATAGCATATAGCACTCACAAATAATGTTTAAAAATGTCATATTTAATATAGTAATTAATGGTGAGGATCATTTGGAACATCTTGCCACAATCTGGATCCTCCATTCTCAGTATCAGTGGGTTTTGACCAAGTATTGCATTGGAAAAGTGCTATCAGTGCATCCCTAATCAGTACATAAAAAATTAACCAATAAATAGTATTACTTCTTGTCATTTTGGAATTCAGCCCGCTCTTTCCTCATGGCTTGGAACAACATGCTTCCCTTTTTCTCTTCCGCCCCAGCATCCCCTGCTCTTTCTACTCTCTGACCCCACCTTTCCATTACTTTCTCTTCCATTTCCCTTGCTTTTTCTTTCTTTCTTTCTGTCCAGTGCCCTTCTTAGACCCAACGCTCTGCCCATGATCACCATGGTAACCAGTTCAGTGCCATGCACTCCGCTGCCGGCTGGATGAAGGTGCCAAAGCCTTCCCAGGCTGAGGTGCAGCACTCCCCGGCAGTTTTGGCCACAGTCTGACCCTGTTCTCCACTCGCATATGGAGCTCGCATATGGAGCTCGCAGACCCAGCTCCCCTCAGGCAGAGAAACTGCAAAAAGCCCCAGTTTTCTACAACAACCCTTACAGAAGAAACTCAAGTGATCTACAGAATTTATGGTTTAGTGTGATATCATGACGCCTTGACTGATACAAACAACAGCAATAATAATGTTAATAATTTTGTTATGGTAAGATCAGGTAGTCAATAACCACAGATTTCAGCATTCAGTACACTTCAGTGTTCAGTACACTTCCATTTACTTCAGCTCCAGGATCTGAAGGTTGTGGGTTTGAATCCCAGACCAGTAGGTTACCCTGTGTTACCCTTGAGCAAGGTACCATCCCCATCACTGCTCCCCGAGTTCTGGATATGGCTGCACACTGCTGCAAGGTGTGTGTGTGGGTGAAATGCAGTGTGTGTGGGCGGTTGCATTTCGCTGTGTTTCACTGTGGGCTGTTTCATAATGACAAATAGTCACTTTCACTTTCACATCTCGGCAAAAAACAATAACAGGCCATTTAAATGATGCGTACAAACCAGGAGTGTCCAATCCCTTGCCTGTGTCTTGGTATTTATTTGTATAATTTATTCGGTATTTGCTCGGTTGAAAATGAGCAAATTTCTCATAAATGCGCCGAGCTGACGGTGTGTTTGAAATTCGGTTTCTTCTGCTGTGCTGCGCGAAAACCTTCGGTCTCGACTGCATTGATTATCTTTGTACTTGAAAGCTCAGCCTCCTCTCCCCGTTTGAACAGTTTAGCTTGAAAGCTCACTCTGCTCTTTATGCCCTTGAGGCATTTAACAGTTCTGAGTGTCTGGTGGTTTCGAGATGATTCGGCCTGAAAGTTTCTCACCCCTGCTGCAAAGTTGCTGTATTACTGACCTCGATCTTCCAGGTGAATGACTGAACATGTAGCACCAGTGAATTATTCCTCGAATTCGTTGTTTCCGCTAATAAGCCAGAGGAGGGAAGAGAGTCCTAATCCGACACGCAAGAAGAAACGTTGTAACATCTTTGGAATAATGGTGCCAAAGTCAGGCCAAAACTTTATGTATCTTTCCAAAAACAACTTAAAAGTAGCTCCAGAAAATGGTTTCAAATTTCAAATGTGTCAAACCCATTGGTTGAGATCTAAACACAGCTCTTAAGAGAAGATAACCAGTAGATCTACCCGTGTTGGCTGAATTTTGTGTATTGATGGTGGAAAATTCGGAAAACACTGCGAAGGTGAAAAAGAATTTGGAACTTCTTCCCTGCATATGTTCCTCCATCGTAAATGGATCTAGTTTGAGGCCAAAATCTTCTCCAAACCAATATCTCAGGCAGGCAACTTCATAACCATCAGATGTCTGAGCGAGGAAGCTTCAGATGTCTGGTTCCTTCCACCAGCGCTGTGAAAAACTCTTTCAGTTACTCTAAAATGCAGCGTTTGGTATCAAATCCACTCTGAACTTTTTTTTTAATTTATTGAATTTTCTTTCATTCCTACAGGCAACAGAGGAACTTGCAAAGCTACAGCAGACATCTTAGCACATCCAGCATCTCTCATGACTGCAGGCTCTGCTTTCTTGATCATTTTGGTCTACAATGAGATGATAAAGCACCAGGCTGGTATGACTAACCATGGAGTAGTACAGAAGTACTAATGTAGCAGATGAGATAAAACCCAAAACCAGAATCAAAAGCTGATAAAAGAATGAAGCTCAGAAGAAGCAGATTCCTTTCTCCACCCTTAAAAAAGCATTTTTGTTTGAAAAGTACAAACGTTCTGGAGTAAATGGAATGATTCCTTTGCAAAGAGCCGCAGAGGTGAGATGTATTGCTAGTCAGAATCAAGCTAATCACACTTAGTCCTCTTCATTCCAAAGAGAAACTAGATCCTTCCATAATTTGGTAGTTGGAAATTTGAGGTTTCCTTGTAAGTGTAGCAGCAGGCGGAGTAATTATTTCATAAGCTGGCGTCTCGAGCCCTCAAGTAGGCCATATTCCTGGCAGAGATTCCACAAAACATGAAGCCTTATAGATGCAGTTTGGCCAAATGTCAACTTCACACCATTTCTCCTTTCTCACCCAAAACGCAACCAGCCAGGACATGCTTAGTGACTTTCAGTTTTGCAGCAGAGCTACTGGTTAAAAATAACAGAAAGGGAAATCTAGAGCTGCTTTGGCATTTCATGAGATACACTCCTGTTCAAAAGTTTTAGCCACCTGAAAAACATGTCTTAAAAGCTTCTTGGGGCAGTAAGCATTTGTCTTGTTGAAGCTCTCTGCTGGGAATCACAGTATCTGTATCTGGTTTGGTGAATTGATGCTTCATGAAGTTCAGTCAGGATCTGCTGATGGGAGTGAACAGTTCACTGTGTGATGAAGCATCGAGGGGAAATCTGGAACCTGTGCTCTTAAAACCAGATAAAAAAGAAAGAGATCAACTGTTTTAAAAAGACATTCTTATTACTTTTCTTTGATCTGATCTTTGTTTGCATTCATTCTGATGTAGCATGTTATTGGGGACTTTTAGCCGAGGTAAACAGCTTTAAACAATTAGTTTTTTTGTCAGATGCAACAGTATTTCAACATCAGGGCACATCAAAGAGCCTTTCAGAGTAAAAAAAAGAAATCCCTGCACTAAAAAAAGTTCATGCAATCCTGTTTCTAACCTTTCCAGGTCGACAGAGTCATATACGACATCAAAGGATGTTGAAAGAAACAAACTATGTAGCTCAGGAGCACTGCATACAACCGATGTTTTATCTATCTATCTATCTATCTATCTATCTATCTATCTATCTATCTATCTATCTATCTATCTATCTATCTACCTATCTATCTGTCTATATGTCTGTCTGTCTGTCTGCCTGCCTATCTGTCTTGATTGTCTGTCTATCTATCTATCTGTCTGTCTGTCTGCCTGACTATCTATCTGTCTTGATTGTCTGTCTATCTATCCATCTATCTGTCTGCCTGCCTGTCTATCTGTCTATTTGTCTATCTATCTGTCTGTCTGTCTGCCTGCCTGCCTGCCTACTCGCCTGTCTGTCTGCCTGCCTGTCTGACTATCTATCTGTCTTGTCTATCTGCATACAACCAATGTTTTATCTATCTATCTATCTATCTATCTATCTATCTGTCTATATGTCTGTCTGTCTGTCTGCCTGCCTATCTGTCTTGATTGTCTGTCTATCTATCAATCTATCTGTCTGTCTGCCTGCCTGTCTATCTGTCTTGATTGTCTGTCTATTTGTCTATCTATCTGTCTGTCTGTCTGCCTGCCTGCCTACTCGCCTGTCTGTCTGCCTGCCTGTCTGACTATCTATCTGTCTTGTCTATCTGCATACAACCGATGTTTTACCTATCTATCTATCTATCTATCTATCTATCTATCTATCTATCTATCTATCTATCTATCTATCTATCTGCCTGTCTGTCTGCCTGCCTGACTATCTATCTGTCTTGATTGTCTATCTATCTATCGATCTATCTATCTACAGTACTGTGCCAAAGTTTTAGGCAGGTGTGAAAAAATGCTGTAAACTAAGAACGCTTTCAGAAATATAAATAATGATTGTTTATTTTAATCAATTTACAAAATGCAAAATGAGTGAACAAAAGAAAAATCTAAATCAGATCAATATTTGGTGTTGCTACCTTTTACCTTCAAACCAGCATCAGTTCTTCTAGGAACACTTGCACAAAGTCGGGGATTCTGTAGGATTATAGTCGGTGTCTGATCAACCAGTTTTACCAAACAGGTACTGGTGATCATCAATGTCACACGGAGGTCGAAACACAGTCATGTTTGGAACAACCGACCAGCCGAGTTCCTTCAAAAACCATGTGCAAGTGTACCTAGAAGAACTGATGCTGTATTGAAGGCAAAGGGTGGTTACACCAAATATTGATCTGATTTAGATTCTCTTTTGTTCATTCACTGCATTTTGTTGATTGATGAAAATAAATGATCAACACTTCCATTTCTGAAAGCGTTCTTCATTTACAGCATTTTTTCACACCTGCCTAAAACTTTTGCACGGTACTGTATATCGATTTATTTTTCCCTTTCAGAAGCTCCACAGTCCAGCCTTAAACTACTTTGCTTTGTATTTTTTGGAGACTTTGTAAAATCAGCTTATATTGATAAACCGACACTAAATGTCTTCTAAAATGTATTGATCCATTTCTCTGTGTTGGACACAGAGATGGCTGTAAGCGTGGTTAAGAGCAACCACTAGTAGTCCCATGATGCCCTAGGTTGGGTCTGCCAGCCAGTTAGCGGTTGTGATCAAGTGTGTATAACAGCTCTGATCTCAGACGGTTTGCATGCATTAACATCAGATGGATTGAAATCTCTAATATAATCATTTACATTTACGGCATTTAGCAGACGCTCGATAGCGACTTCCATGTCCTAATTACAGGGACAGTCCCCCTGGAGACACTCAGGGTTAAGGGTCTTGCTCAAGGACCCAGTGGTGGTAGTGCCAGAGGTGGACCTCTGGATCCATAGGCAAGTACCCTACCTGTAGACCACCACCACCCTGTTTCTAATACTGTCCACCTCTAATACTGTAAACCTTTCCTTTCACTTTTGCTGGTACCCGTCTGTCACAGATCACACTTTCCATTCGTCTACACACATTCTAACTGCTGATCGCAAGTATCCTCCACCTCCACTCCTGCATCCTAACTACTCCACTGTCCTCCCTTTCATTCACACTCATGTATTCTGTCTTTGTCCAACTCACTTTCATTCCTCTCCTCTCTAGAGCATATCTCCATCTCTCCAGGTTCTCCTCCAGCTGCTCCCTTCTCTCACTACAGATCACAGTATCATCAGCAAACATCATCGTCCACGGAGACTCCTGTCTAACTTCGTCCGTCAACCTGTCCATTACCCTTGTAAACAAGAATGGGTTCAGTGCTGACCCTTGATGTAATCCAACCTCTACTTTAAATGCATCCATCACTTCTACTGCAGATCTCATTACTGTCACACTGCCCTCATACATATCCTGAACTACTCTCACATACTTCTCTGTAACACCAAACTTCCTCATACAAAACCACAACTCCTCTCTAGGCACCCTGTCATCTGCTTTCTCCAAGTCCACAAAGGCACAATGCAGCTCCTTCTGACCTTCTCTGTACTTCTCCATCAACACCCTCAGAGCAAACATTGCATCTTTCTTGGCATGAAACCATCCTGCTGTTCACTGATCATCACCTTTTTTCTTAACCTGCTTCCACGACTCTTTCCCAGAACTTCATGCTGTGGCTGATCAACTTTATTCCATCTGTAGTTACTACAGCTCTGTTCATCACCCTTATTCTTGAAAATCGGTACCACAACACTTCTCCTCCGTTCCTCAGGCTCCTCTCACTTTCCAAGTGTTAAACAATCTAGTTAGAAACTGCCATCTCCCCTAAACACCTCCATGCTTCCACTGGTATGTCATCCGGACCAACAGCCTTTCCATTCTTCATCCTCTTCATCCCTGCTCTTACTTCCATCTTGCTTATTCGCTGCACTTCCTGGTGCCATCATCCGATCTTCTCTCTCTCGTTCATTTTCTTCATTCATCAGCCTCTCAAAATATTCCTTCCATCTGCTGAACACGCTCTGTTCACCTGTAAGTACGTCTCCATTTCTATCCTTTATCGTCCTGACCTGCTGCACATCGTTCCCAGCGCTGTCTCTCTGTCTAGCCAATCGGTAAAGGTCCTTTTCTCCCTCTTTACTGTCCAACCTCTCATACAATTCACCAAACACCTTATCTCTGGCCTTCACCACTGCTTTCTTCGCCCTGCACTAGTCCTTGTACCCCTGGTTTGTTTGCAAAAAAAAATGTCAATAAATAAATAAAATAAACAATTAAAATAAACCAAGGAATGTGTCATGCGTAAAAGTTATGGCACACTTTATATTGTTTTTTTTTTTTACTCCTAAAATGATAGTTTTAAAAGAACTGTATTTATATGAAATCCCCAGTCAGTGTCTTCCTCACTCAGTGCCTTCCTCAGTGTGCCCCTCCGAGTCAGTGAGTCAGTGCCCATCAGTGGGTGCACCTCTCCCCCCAGTGCCCCTCTGTGGGTGCAGGTCAGTGTTTGCTGCCCATCAGTTTCACTGCACTAGAAATAAACACCGCACACGTGGATGCATGTAAATGTAGTCCGCTCGGCCTCCATCGGCGGAGAGGGGCGCTGCGGCGAGGACTACATTACCCAGAATGCCTCGCGGCGGACTACAAGCTGGCCGCCTGCTCTCGGGGAGTGTTTCTCATTTAAACAAACACGGCACGGAAGATGGCGGAGAGAGGAGTGTGAGGGGGAGAGAAGAGGGAGAGAAAGAGCAAGAAGTGCGAGAAACACGTGCCCTCGCGCGGAGAGGTGTGCGTCGGTAAGTGGAGTTTTTCTTTGTGTGGATTCTTTTTTTTTTTTGTGCTCGCGCAATCTGGCTCGTTCGTGGACGATCCGCGTTGCACTCGCGGACTATGCGTGCGTGCGCGCGTGTTTGTGTGTGTGTGTGTGTGTGTGTGTGAGTGCGCGCGCGCGCTGCAGCTGTAGTGCACGCGCGCGCGTGTGTGCGTGTTGCAACATCTCTTTCCTTCATCAGCCGCTTTAGTTTGTCCTTTTTCTTGCCGCCCTGCTCCTCATCCACTCCTGACAGTCAGTCAGGCAGCAGAGAGTCAGACAGACAGGCAGACAGACAGACAGTCTTCTCCCACATCGGTCCTCCTGATCTCAGACTCTCAGATCCTCCTCACTAACTTGTTCCACTCCAGTCCAGGCTGCACCTGGTTCCTCTATGAGTTCTTCATGATCTTCATGCTCCATGTGACTTTCTCCACTTTGAGTCTTGGTGCATCTTTCTGAGTCTTGAGATTTCTAAATTGTCCCCTTTCTTCATTTCTTAATCTTGGTTCCTTCCATACTTCCTCTTTATACTGTGAGTTTCCTTTTGTGAGTCTTGGTTCATCCTAGTACCTCTTCATGCTCACAGCAAGTTTTATTTTCTTGGTTCCTCACCATATATGTGTGAGTCTCAGGTTCTCCCCTGTCTTTATGCTCCTGGCAAGTTTAGTTTCATTGTCCCTCCTTTAGTTTTTCATTTTGAGTCTTGGTTTCTTCCTGTAGTTCCTCCTCAAGCTCTGAGCACATCTTTTTTCATTTGAGTCTTGGTTCTTCCTAGCGTGTGTCCCTTAAGATTAAGACTACGATTTAAAAGGAAGACTATGATTACATTTTTTTTCTGTGATTCTTCATGTTCATAACGAGCTGCTTTAAACGAGTCTTGGTTCTTCTCTGTGGTTCCTCCCGATTCCTCTTAGTGTCACATTTTTTGGGTGACTTCTTTGTTATTTTTGTAGATATCTCTGTATGTTTTGGTTCTTGGTTCTTTTCAGTGCTTCCTTCTAATCCGGTTGTTTTTCCACTAGATTCTTGTTTCCTCTTTGTCGTTCCTCCTCGTGTTCCTAGAGATTCTCTTTCGTGCTTCCAAATTTCTTCTTATTTCTTTTCATTTATTGATTTATCTTGGTTCGTTTCTGTGGTTGTTACTCGTTGAATTGCTGCACCTTCTGTTTTCATGCACTGGGTACCGTTTGGCAGCTTCTTTAGTGTCTGAGACGGAACCTGAGACCCTTGTGCAAAGTTTCAGTTTGAATCTGAATGTCGTGCCGTCCTACATGTTGCTTTAGTCGGGGAGCTTCAGCAGTGCGTGTTAAATGCACCTCAGTGAACTTTGCACACACATGCGCACACACACACACACACAAACACACACTTTCTATTTCCTTGTACATAAATGCATGCCTTTAGGTGCTGTAGCCTCGACTAACCGCACTAAGGTGCCCGGGGCTGACGCTCCAGCTCTCTGGACGTGCAATGAAAGAAGACTTGAAGGCAGAACCGCAAGAGCAGCTGGGCTTTGTGGTCACTGGCTAAACTGGAAATGATAGTTTGCGAAGACAGTGGTTCTGCTTAATGCTCTGAATTCTGGGGGTCTCTGCAGAACGGGACGTAAACCGGGGGTCTTTCCTGCCGGAGTTTAAAAAGCGCTCCAAAAAATAGGAACGGTCCGGTCCGGTCTCTGTCCATCTGGGTGAAAATATGACCCCACACAAAAAAACTGTGCTTGCAGAAGGCGTCGGTGTGCTCGCAGGGACTTTCCTTTCTGCTCCTGTTCTTTTTTTCTGTTCTCATCGCTTTGTGGCATCAAAAGTCACCATGTAGCTACAAACTCTCATCAACACACTGATGTACAGAACTGTGCAAAAGTCTTGATCATATTTTGCTTGTGTTTTCCCGAAGAACAAAGTTTTTGGCTCTCATTTGCAGTGCAGCCCCAATGCCTGACCAGTTACACTGCTGCTGATGATGAACGCTGAGTGGTTGGAGCTCATGAATCTAGAGCCTTGTGTCTTCATGCACTTTGCAGCCTGTTGCAGTAAAGCATTCGCTCCTGTTCTTTTCGTTCTAATCAATATGCCAAAAAGAGGATTTTAGGAGGCTTAAGTTAGTGGTTCCTTAGCAACAAAGAAAAAAATGAGGGGCTCAGGACTTCCAACACTTTGTCTCACATCTGCCGATGCACAGTATTGATTCGGACAAAATATGAATCCGATTTTGTCTGAAGTTTTTTGGCTCAAAAATCCAAAGTGCCACTTTCAACCTGGCCAGAATATCTACACTCTAGGGTTCTAAAAGTATGGCAGTACTCCAGAGGACCTTTTCGGGTTTTGTTTGGCTTGTGGGCTGTTCCATCAGTGGCATTTTAAGACTTAAGTTCATTTACATGGAGAAGAACAAAAAACAAATCCCTCGATTCCTTGATTGACGAGTTTAGCAGGAACTTGGCACAACGGCTTTGGATGAGTTGGAGACTACAGAGACAGAAATTTGCATGCTGAGTAAATGAAACGAGCATTCAAGAGGTGCAGCCGCTTCACTTTGCTCAAAGATTCAGCCGTGATAAAAAAACAAAAATAAAAAAAATACTGTGTTATTGAATAAAATCAAGATCGGCTACTTTTCATTCAGATTATTTGGTCCAAAACCCAACGTCCACCTCATCCACTGGTTCTCATCCTAAATCACGACATGCACAGAAAAGAATATCTGAGAACATAATGATCAAATATCTGCATATTGTCCAGCTATGGGAGGGATGACCCTGATCCACACGGACCCTTCATTCCTGAACTTTTCCAGGACCAGAGGAGAAGTTTGTACAAATAAAAGTTTGAATTAACCAGACTGGACTTTAAATGGATGTCTGATAGAGTCCATGTGTGGAAAAAGTTGGTCGTTTTCTGGAGAATTCTTGTGAGCCGAGTGGGTGCGTTGATGTTCTAATGCGACTGGAGCAAATCATTAACATCCGAGGGCACAGAGCGTCCAGAACGGCAGAGAACATGAGGAAATCGCCAGAAAAATGAAGGAAGGGAGCGAATCTGGAAGTAGCTACATGAGCGCCAGGTGCCACCCATCGCCTAAACCACACACAGTATCTCCAGCAGGTGGGAATGCCTTTGGATATTCGTCTGCTGCGTGTGTTGATGGGCATCACCGGACAACGTCCAGCCCTGATTGTCTTCCCGTTGTCCGGAGTGTATTTGTGAACCCAGCTGTGACAAGAAAGCACGCTGAGGAGAGGTTGCGTATGGCCTGCTGCAGACTAATGTTCCTCTGTGGAGCGCTTGTCACATTTTATCCTTATTTGTCACCATTTCTCTGCAAAGCTCAAGGCAGATATTAATGAAGTGTAATAACCCACGTTCGGCATTCTCCATCTATTAAAGTCAGCCCCGTCCTGCTGAATACAGCTTTAACGCGGGACGAGCGATGGGTGATTCTCTCGTTTAATGTGAGCTGATTGTTTTAAACTGCTCGATTGACAGCCTGCATGAAGAACAGCAGGACCTATAGAAGTTTTATTAATGGTGTATAGAAGCCGTTGTGGTCGCTGTGATTGGACCACAGTGGCGTCTCTGTTTTCTAATGAAAGGAGCTCAATGTAAAGCATACAAAAGTGCCTCCAGTCCAGAGATGCTCTTTCTTCGGAGTTGTTTTAGGGCAGTTTTGTCTTGTAAAGAGCTGGGGACAGAAGGATAAGGAGAGGGATTACAATGACTCATGGATTTAGAGAGATTCACACCACACATGACCCATTCTCTGTCGTCTTCCACACTCCGTCACTTCTCTGTCCAGTCCTCAAATGTGCTGACTGTTTGTTTACTTCCAGGGCTGAAGCTTCACTTCGTTTTTTGTGTAATATTCGAAAGTAATCACTTTTGTAAAGCAGTAATCATCATCTTCTGGATATCTGTACTTTCTTGTCTTCCTAGCAGACTGCTTACTTATGTTTGACTGCATTTGAGGAATCCTCTGTCCAGACTGAATGAACAAAACCACAAAAGACGACCCTCTGAGGTCCAACCTTTTACTTCTGTCCCCCAAAACATATGGTTATTTCATATCAAGCATTTTGTAAATCAGGCTCAATAGAAACATTCAGATGAAGAGTGTGGAAAGAGCTGAATTTAGAAGTAGATATATATTAGAATATGAATTCTGTGGAAAAATCGTTTATCCTTTGGATTTCGCCACAAGTTGGAATTTAGTTCAAGAGCTCCCTTTCCTGGGGCGACTTATTGCGTAGTAACTGTGTTATTACATACTTATTAAACAGTTTCAGGGACATGTCAGTGTGAACCTGCAGCGAGACAAACTTCTGTCAAAAATGTGTCCTTGAACTGCGTAATCGCGTAGAAGAAAAAGGGCTGTTTTGCTTTGGAGACGCTCAGACGGTGAACGGCGTGTCCTGGTTGACCTCCACTGTTTGTTGAGGAAGGCGAGGGGCGTGTCGGGTTTGAGGAATGACTGGTTGTCACGTTAGCAAGAGTGCGAGCATTGGAACGAGCAAATTACATCGCCATCTTTCTTGCGTCGCTGCTCCTAATTAGCACCATGCCTGCCCCTTGCGGTCACCCGGAGCTCTGTGGAGGAGCTACTAAATCCTGGGGAGCAGGGGTGGCCGACACCACCACGCCCGGCCTGTGGCTCTCCACGTGGGGGTCACGGGGATGAACGAGGAGCTGGGAGACAGTGATGGATGGCGTCTGCCGAAAGAAAGGGGGCAGGGAGGAGGTGGTGACTGGGTCAGGATCAGGAGGAGGAGGAGGAGGAGGGGGCCCAGGGGAACGAGGAACCGCAGGGTTCTCCAAGCAGGGAGAAATCTCCATTTGAAGTGCCTTTACCCGTTGTCCCAGTGTAGCTGTTTAATCGGTGTCTCTTCCGATTTGCGGACAGAGGCGAATTACTTTAGAAATCATTCTTGAATCTTGTGTCTCGAGAGAAGAAGAGCAAACAGAGAAAAGTTCAACATGTGCTTGGACCTCTTTAAACGCCATCTTTGACCTCACATTATGGCTGCAATGATTGGTCAACATTCTTGATGTGGATTTTTCAACATCTTTTTTTTGAGGACAGCGTTACATCTTTCCTAAAAGTGCTTCCATCCTTCACCATGCAGGCTGCAGTTCTCTCCAGAGTTGAGATTGACTGTTTAATCACCAGGAAAACTCTCTTCTGATGATGTATTGTGAAGGAGGGAGGAACATCTGAAAAATTGCAATGGCTTTCTGCTGGATTCTTAAGCTGAATAAGCTGACTTTGTCACCGAATCTGTTGAATATTTGTCTCCTTGGAGTGAAGAAGCCACTAATCAAATGACATGAATCAGTCATCAGGTAAGAAGAAGCAAGGTACCTACCTGTCTGTTTGATGCTTAGTCTTTGTTTAATGAGCAAGAGAAGGCTTCCTCTTAGGTCTGGATACCCTGTAGGTAAGTTGCTGTTCCACGGTCATTGGTAGAGTTTCCCAGTGGTTTGTATGCTGGGTGAAAATGATGACAAATCCTGAATTTGGTCGCAGATCAGGCTTTAAATGTCTTTCTGACAGATTGCAGTACACCACAGGAAGCGTAGGGGGCAGCTTTTGTTGACCTCAAAGGAAAAGCTACAAAACTGCCACTGAATTTCCTGCAAACTGAGGATGGTTTATTAGTTCTAGTTGAAATAATCAGTAATAATCAAGTAAAATAATCCTGATTTGTCCCATATCATTTCCCTGATTCTTCCCCTTTAAGTCGTTTGCACTCTGTTCCTCCCCCTCTTTCTTCCTCCCTCTCTCTGCATGTCGCTATCTCTTTTCACGACCACATGGTGGGATCTCAACGAGCTGGCCTGCACTCCTGCCCCGCTTTGTCCTTTTCATCGAAGAGCATGGGCCTCTCCTTCAGCGAGTCAGTGTGTATTAAAGACAGATTAATCTTTTTGTGTTTCATTGATTCCGTCTCTGGATGCACTCTTTCGCCATTGTTTTGTTGCTCCTCTTCTCTTCCTTCTCTTGGCATTTCGCCTGGATACTTTTCTTCTGACAGGGGCTTAAGGAATTAAAAGGAATCCCTGTTATTATAGATGTTTATGATCTGGACCACATGAAGGAGAAACGTAGTGTCTAAACTTGCACTTTCCAAGAAAAGTACAGTAGAAGGGTTTCTCAGCAGACGGTATGTTTAAACTGTTTCAACCAGGCCAGGTCAGGCCAGGTCATTTGGAAAACTCGAGCCAAGATGCTGTTTTGGTCCAAACCCTCCAGTCCAGGCTTGGGGTCTGTTTGCTTTTCCACTGACCGTCCCACGTTAAGTTGAATAAGTTGAAAATGTTGGCCAAAAGCATCTTCCATTGAATCTGTAGTGTGTGAGAGAAGGGAATTCCAAGGATTTCTTTCCAGATTTTCCAAACACAGTCACTCAGCGTGGTTTGCTGCGAAAAGCTCCACCGGTGTCCACCACGGTGGTGGACAAAGGAACCCGACATCTGAGATGTCATACAGAGAAAGCTGTTGCACGAAATGGTTAGGAATTTCCAAACCAAACCTTTTGAGACGTTTTTGGCCTTAAAATAGATTTTAGCCTTTGTTCCTGGTGGAGCAGGGTACTGGGAGGACTTCCACTGTTAGCATCCAAAACAAGAAGCTATTTTTTTCCCTATCTGTATGAATTTATAGAAATGTTCTGGGACAGACGGGTACCAGCGAGAGTAAAAGAGAAGGTTTACAGGACAGTAGTGAGACCAGCTATGCTGTACAGGTTGGAAACGGCACTGATGAAAAGACAGGAGGCGGAGCTGGAGGTGTCAGAGTTGAAGATGCTGAGATGATCGTTGGGTGTGACGAGGATGGACAGGATTAGAAATGAGTATATTAGAGGGACAGATCAGGTTAGATGTTTTGGAGACAAAGTTAGAGAAGCAAGGTTGCGTTGGTTTGGACACGTCCAGAGGAGAGACGAGGATTATATCAGGAGGAGGATGTTGAAGATGGAGCTGCCAGGAAAGAGGAGAAGAGGAAGACCAAAGAGCAGGTTTATGGACGTGGTGAGAGAGGACATGCAGGTGGTTGGTTTGAAGGAGGAAGATGAGGACAGGAAGAGATGGAAAGATGTGGCGATCCCTAAACGGGAGCAGCAGATAGAAGAAGAAGAAGATGGATCTATAGGAGGGACAATGGGGTCATGCTCATGTCATTCTATTGCACAGATCAGAAACAAAGCCTCTGATTGGTTCACAGACACAACCCAGGGTATCAGGGGATTGCTAGTGGTGGCTGACGACCATACTAACAACAGTAAGTGTTGCCAACATGGTGAAATGGATTTAATCCCAGAAGGCTTTCTGTGCTGGGTTTATCATTAAGAGTTTGTTTTAAATAGTCCAATTAGAAGAAAGAGATACGACTGCAAAAGACACAACACTAACCTTCTGGACAAAGAAGTCTCTGTTCTTCTGGACATCAGCCTGGGAAGGTGAAGCAGAAATATTGAAATACCTGCACAAATAGCCATATAAACGTTATCTGCCCATGAATCGATTGGGACCACAGGTCTGTTTTCATGATCTGATGTTCATCATGTTCTGAAGCTTGCTGGAGGGGAAGCAGAAGAAGAGTGTGAGGCATGGCATTGTGGGTGTCATGATGCACATCGACACAGTTTTGCATTGCGATACCGTGTCAACGCATCGGTACATCCCTTCTAAAGTTTTCGGTCAAAAGCACTTCGCCTACAAGGAGAGCTTTGCCAGATAAGCTAATCTTCACCAGTTTATTTGGACTGCCGCATGATACGGGCAAACAAATTCAAGATAGGAGGGATTTCTTTAGGAAAACAAACCACATGGAGGTCCTGCACAGACAGCATTATGTAAGGTAATGCTCTGCAAGGCGCAGTGAGTCATAAAGGCTGATCTAAATTCTTAAGTCTGATGCCCCGCTTCTGACTGAAGGCAGACAAGAGCCCTGTGCCTCATAACGTACATGTTTTCTAAATGAAGTGAAAGTGAAAGTGATCCATCACAGTCAGCACACAGCACACAACGAAATGTATCCTCTGCATTTAACCCACAGACACCGTGCAGTTGGGGGCAGCCATATCAAGTGCCCGAGGAGCACTGATGGGGACGGTACCTTGCTCAAAGTTACCTCAGGGCAACCAACTGGTCCGAGACTCAAACCCGCGTACTTCCAGTTATGGGACCGAGTCCCTAAACACTGCTAGAATACATATGGCATATGGTACTGTGCAGAAACCTTGAGGCAGCTCTCATTTATTTATGTTTAGCTTCCAAAGGGTCAGACGTTTTATATTTTTAATGTTTTCCTGAAGCACAAAGTTTTTGTTTCTCGTTTTCAGTACAGTCTCTGTATCTGAGCAGTTTCAGAAGAAGTGTGGCTTCATCTCCCCACGAAAACAGAACACAAAAAGCAGGTGACATCCAAAGAAGAGCTTTGGGACATCTTTCAAGAAGCCTGGAGAAGTGTTCCTGAAGACCACTTGAAGAAAGGAGCTGGTCTAAGAGAGTTGAGGCTGTGCTGAAGAATAACGGTGGTGGTACTGAATATTGACTTTAAAGCTGGTTAGAATGAAACTCTTTGTGAAAGCGATATATTTTTTGCCATCGCACAGCACAAGGCGAAACCACGACGAAATTCAAGCTCTGCTTATCACCCACACACAGTGCATTTAAAGCTGCCTTGGGAGCTGTGATGGGGACGGTACCTTGCTCAAGGGTACCTCAGGACAACCTCCAGGTCTGGGATTTGAACCCATGACCTTCTGATCCTGGGGCCTACTCCCTAACCACTAGGCCACCGCTGTCCCTGTTGTGTGTGTGTGTATATGGAATATATACAATATTTTCCAGTGTAAACAATCTCCATCGTGTCTTTTTAGAAGTACACAAAGGCCAAGTACCACTTAGCAGCAACCTTGACTTTCTAGGATGGAATTCGAGTGCTTTAGAGGGCAACTCGTTTGAACCACGAGGTAAAGAGGAACGACGCGGCAGCCTTGCAAAGAATCACTAGACTTCAGAGGAACTTGGACCCAAGCTGACAACAGGAAATGGGTCCGAGGACACCAAGATCAGCCACCCTCCGCAGAGATCATACACAATTGTCCGAATGGGTGGTCTTGTGGGGGATTTTCCCCCGAGGGAGGCATGAGAGATGTGACAAGTGAAAGAAGCCACTTGGAGTTTCAGCCGACTGCAATTACACTGTAAACGTACCCTCACCCAAGCTTCAGCATCAGGGTGCCCTGAGCACTTATATCAGCAGGTTCTTTTTCACTGTTGGGTCAAGGCCAAAGCCAGGTAAGAGACAGAAAACCTGGAATTAGTTCTTTCCAGCTACAAACTCTTGGCACTGGTGAACAGCATACTTTCCACTGCTCAGTACCGGGCAGATTAGCGACTTTAATGAATCCCTTTTCAAATATTTCACAATATTAGAGCTGCTCTTTCCACGTAATCTGAAACAGCCTGCCAACATCTGTAGAACGAGCTTATCTGGAATAAGTGCCCAAATCGGACAGGGCTGTTTTGGGCTGATTTCACCCCAATATTGAGAAAAATTGTTGTTGATGTTTACATTTTTTTTTTGTTGTTGATTCTAAATGTTCAGGGTGACGGCTGTGAGTCCAAGGTGGAAGCTGAAGGGGCGACGGTTCATCTGTTGGCTCGTTTTGAGAGTTTTTTGATCGGGTAGTAAGAGATGGCAGTCTAGTGGTAGGATACTTGCATAAGGTTGCTCAGTATGTGAGGGGTGGCTCAAGATATTTGCGGAAGATGGCGAGCGATTCCAGACTGTTGCATGTTGAAGGTGTCTCGGGTGTTCATGAACCAGCAGATAAAACCTCAACGCCATTCGTGGTGTTCTTAGAAACCGCTTCATGGTGTGAAGGTCCTAAATGCTGGTCTGATTGTAAGATGGCAACGAAGAAAGAAAGAGGTAGCGACTGTCTTCTCTTCTTTTTTTTTTTTTTTGCCTGTTTGTTTGTTTTCTCCCCTCCGTCTTCTTCTTTCCCTGAACCGACTCCAGCTAAAATTCTGGGAGAGTGTTGCATCCAGCTGTTACTGGTTGTGTGAAGCGGCGTTGCCATGGCAACACACTCCTGCACGCCAGCTCAAGGTCGTTCATTCCAGTAGCGCCCGCAAGCCGCCAGGACGGGAGATTGGGAGACGGGGGAGAGAGAGAGAGAGAGAGAGAGAGAGAGAGAGAGACAGGCAGGGAAAGGTGAGAAAGACTCGCCGAAAAAAGGCGACGAAAGGGAAAGAAATGATCCCAATCGAGAGTGAACGCCGTTCCCGGGGAGACTGCGAGGGGAACGTTTCGAGTCTGATGTTTCTCCACAAATGAAGAAGCAAACAAAAGCAACCCCACACCTTCTGGGGCACCGGGTTCTTCTGCCAGCTGATGAAATATTCAGCCGGTCTGAGGAATATCGGCCGTGTTTGGTTGCAAACAAGCTGCTCTGGGTTTACCTGAGGCTGCTCTTGGCCATCGATTCCACCGTCCTTATTTATTTGGCCGATTTCTCACCTCCCTTCAGGGGGGAATCATCCTCCTATAGTCTGCCCGCCCTCCTCAGGTCTGGAGTCTGCCCTGAAGCCACTTTAATATTAAGAAAATATTGAACCTCGTGTGTCTAGAAGCACCGTCAGTGTTTGTGCGTCTGACGGAGATGTTCTTTAGTCCTCGGTGGATGCTTGACCCAAAACCAGAACCCCTGTATGCTCGATACCAGGCCATTCATAAGGTTGTCACAAGGGTGACACAAGGGTTTCACAATACACAATAGGCATAATCTATATATGATTTCATATTTTAAATCGCAATATTTTAATACAGACCAGACATACCAGTTGTTTCGTTTCTAACGCGTCCCTGCGCTCAATCCACTTAGGACAGGACTTTAATTATGTTCTCTTTGTAGCAAACTTTTTGGTCTGTGTCAGCAGGATTTGTGAGGAAACAGATGTTTGCTTATCAATCTAAGTGCTATTTTGCCTCCAGCCGCAAACATCTGCCAGCTCTGCCCAGCACAGCGTGTGGACCATGAGGCTCCCGTCCTCAATGTCTTCTCTGTTTTAACTCCATCTGCCATCCAAAGTTTCCTCTTCTTAACCCTTCATCACTTCCTCCTTCATTAGTGGAACTCCTCCACACTCTCGTGCTACACGAAAAACACATGCGGGTTACCAGATTGCGCAGAATCCTCCTTTGTAAGCAGCTTTTATTGAAATCTACAAGTTCGTCAGTGATATTTTGCCCTTTTTTGATGACCATGTTATTAAAAGAGCATCAATTATAGCCAAAAAATACTAATTTCGTAGTAGATCCGCTGAAATGGGGTAATAACCACTATTTATCATTATATACTAATAACTTACATGTATCGAGTGTAATATTTGAGGGTTCTTGGAGACACCAAGAAAGTGGTACATGCTCTCGGTCACTGCTGCCTATTGATATTTGGGACACAGCCATGACCATACTTCATTCAGCATCTAACAGGAATGTTTTCACATTTTTACAGATTAATTCACCTTTTTTTAAAAAAATAAACTCATCCAGGCCAGGCAAAATGCAACGCAGCCAGTGTTTTGCTGCCTTTTTAAATGACAGCAGACATTTTTGAAGATCCTGAAAGAGAGTTGAGTTCTTGAGCTGAGCTGCAGGAGCCGAACTGTAGTTCAGACTCGCGGCGCTCATCGACGGAGCCGACACTCCATCCTAAACAGCGAGTTAAATAAGTCATTCTGAACGGCTGGAACGCAGAAGGAGGCCGTGTGGGTAAGGTTACGTCGAGGACACTCTGGAGCTCCACTAGTGTCAGATGGCGGGGAGGAGCTCGCCAACACGTTTTCATTCACTTTTCCATTCTGAAAAAGATCTCCCCATTTAAAGCATCCATTCTACTCTCCCTCCTCTCTCCCTCTCTTTAAGCAGTAAGTGTTACCAGATGTAGCTCAGCAAGTGAGTGGCTTCAACTTTGCCTGAACTCTTCTTCTGTTGGTATTCTCTCTCCAGCACCATCCCCTCAGACACCCCTCATGTGCCAGTGAAACCCTTTTTGGAGACCATTCTACGATCAGTTCATGGAGGTTGGGCCAAGGAGCAAAACTTACCACTTCCCACTTTCTCACATACACAGTGCAGAAGTGAGCAGCTATATCCAGCACCCGGGGAGCAGCGATGGGAACCGTATCTTGCTCTAGGGTGCCTCACAGGTGCTCCAGGTGACCTGGAACTCAAGCCCATGATCTTCATGTCGTGGGGTTTTGTCCATAACCACTAGGTCAACACTGTCCCCATTTAGCGGCAGTGGTGGCCTAGCGGTTTGGGAGTTGCCCTGGATCAGAAGATTGTGGGTTCGATTCCCTCACCAATAGGTTGCCCTGAGCAAGGTACCGTCCCAGTCACTGCTCCCCTGGCGCTTTCAATAGCAGCCCCCTGCTGCACGTGTGTGTGTGGGTGAAACGCGGAGGTTGAATTTCGTTGTGTTGTGCTGTGCTGCGTTTCACAATGACAAGGGTTGTCACTTTCCCTTTCACTTTTTATGAGCTTGCATATTGATGTGCATCGTAAGGACTGTAACAGTAACAAGACGGTCAGGCTTTTTCTCATTGCAGAGAAAGGTAGCTAATGAGAAATAGACTTCCTGAAGGTCCAGACTGCAAGAAACTGTAAAACTGGAGCACACGCTGTAAAATATGTTCCCGAAATATAATATAAAACTAAACATTTTAATATTTGATGCAGCTCTTAACTGCAGATTCTGACTCTCAAGCGCTGCCCACACTGATGGAAGGAAAACATGAAATTTGGCAGTTTTGGTTGGGATTCATCTTTGAAATCGCCTACAGATGGGGCTCGTATAATGTATAATAAAGTCGATTCAGATGCTGAAAAATCCAGCAGAGCCTTGTTTCTGTTCACACCCCAGGCAAATCTGAATTCTTTCTTGAATCTGATGTTTAGAGAGGTTAGAGGTCAGGTCCAATTCGATGGCAGTCACATTTCGGAGTGCAGAAGTTGCAGCCTGGTCCACCGAAGGAATCGCCTTCCTGAGCTTCCGAGCACAAAGCACCCAGGTTTCTGGAGACGTGGTGGGTGGTGGACTCGCAGGCTTCCCGAGGTCGTGGCAGCCTTCCAGGCTGGAGGCCCAAACGTTTTGTCGCGTCTGCAGACTGATGGGACGGTCAGGCCTCATTAGAGCCCGGCAGAAATGGGCTGTGGAGAATGCAGTCTTCTTTAAGGCAACGTGCAGGTACATGAGCGCGAGGTGTCTCATTCCCTTTACCACTTCCAAGGCATCTGCTGCTTCTGGTGTGTCCACTTCATCCGAGAAGCTGATCCCCCGCTCGGGCCCCATCTTGCATGGCACCGCTCAGCTATGCAGCCCCTAAACCCCCTGGACTGGTGGACAGAACAGTTATTTGAAGTTTTTATGATTTTCCAATAAACTTTCTCACAACTTCTTATCGTTTACCTCAGGCAGAGTAGAAGTTCTCCCTCCAGGACCACACGCAGCAGGCCGGGATAAGACCTGGCTGGGCCGTACCACTGCCGACGGCTATAAATAAAGCTTTTGGTGGATAGAAAGAGAATACAAGCGCATTAATAATTCACACCAGGGCCACCGGTGTGGCCTGACCTTTCCTTTTGCAGAGACTCGGCGGCTTTGAAGTGGCGCTTCTGACGAAGGGTCCGTCTGGACTGCACAACTTCATGTGAAGGTTAGCTGGGAGGGTCAGCAAGGAGTAGGGAAGCTAGAGAAAGTGTTAGAAAATCCAATTCAGCAGTTCCTCCTATATACGGGCCTTTGGGCCAAACCGTTTTAAAAATCTGTTTATTTTTAGGGTTTCAAGACTCTAAAGTTGATCAAAGGTTCCACAGGGCTAAATAACGTCTTCTTACTAATTGGTTGGGTTTGCTGGTGCGCGTTCACACCAAAGCTTAACTTTAAAGGTTACTGTTTGGTTGTTGCGACCTTGCCCTTCCAGACTTCAGGGACAGCAGAAGGTTTTTAACTGCTGCTCAGACACTTGGCCTGAGTTTGTCCCCACAAAAAGACGCTGATTAACACCTCCCTCCCCTTTTGCTTGCCGTCTGAATGTGAAGAAAGAGGGAGCTTTATGGCCGAGACCTCCTCATTATCAGGTCTCTGCTCTCTGTGTTGAGCTACCAGGCAGGAGCAAGGCTTATTAGACTGTGCAAGTTTAGTTTATCTGAACACCTACCCCAATAAAAAGCTAACTGGGCTTATTAAAATGAATTATTATGCATATGTGTCCCACCCTTCTCCATAAATCCCCCCTAAGGACTTCAACATTTGACAAAGCAGAAGATGAGATGGTGTCAGTTTCGCGTTAAACAAATGGTTTCATTGATCATCAGAAACTAAACTCCAATCTAACGACTTCCAAACTCCACGTCTTAGACGTGAGCAAGAGGTTTGGACTTCATCAATAGACGGCCGTGAGAAAACATGAAGTCCTTATCTCAGACAGTGAGTCACATTGTGGGAGCCCCCTGTTGAGGCAGCAGAAATTTTACAGTAGCGTTATCTAACTCGCTTTAACAGAAGAAGGGAACAAAACACTCAGTGAACCACAACGAAATACAGCTTCTGCATTCTACATTTCAAGCGCCCGGGAAGCAGTGATGGGGACGGAACCTTGCAATGGTTTATGTGCAGTCTATAAGACAAAGCGTCTTTTGAATTCTAATAATATTTGGTTTCTTCAGCACAGCCTTAACTCTCTTAGACCAGCTCTTTTCTGTAAGTCCTCTTCAGGAACCTTCCTGAAGGACGTCCCAAAGCTCTTCTTTGGACGTCGCTGCCTTTTTGTTTTCCATTCTCTGTGGAGATGATCCCACACTGTTTCTGAAACTGCTCAGAGTTGAAATGACTTTTGGACTATACTGGATGGACTCACTGGTGCATTGTGTAGGCTAATAGTTTCTCCTCTCTGGCTAACTTTCCTCATGGTGCAGGCTCTCGGGATGTATGGGACCTGGAAGCAGAAGTGGAGGGGGTGGTTTTACGGGCCGTCTGGGGTGGCAGGGACCCAGCAGTGAAGAGTGGCAATGGGATTGGTTGCAGTTGACATTGTTTAAATCGAACTGTTCTTCACCAGGCAATTAACTCTGTAATCCAAGCTGGAGTTGAAACCTGAGCCAGCGGTCCACCCCCTCTCCCTCGGGTTAGGTGCTAAGGAGCTCTTTATTTTGGCAGCTGAATGTTTGGGAGCGCAGGTCCTTCAGATTCCTGGAGTGATTTGTGCATTTGAGTGTGGAGGAAAGTTTGCAGGTTATTGGTGCTGTACGCTCAATTCATGGAGTTATTTAACTGGAACTACTTCATGACGTTGAAGAAAGTGAGGAATAATTCCTGATATGAGTCCAGATCATTCGTGTAGGCGTTTTGGGATCTCTTGTTTAATTAGTATGTTAATATGTTTCATTCTTAACTGTGATCTGCATACAGATTGCAATATCTGTTTTTCCTTTCCAGTTTCAGTGTTGAGACCTTGATTGTTAGCAGACAGGGAAGAAGACTCTGGAGTCACACAATGACTCGACTCAGACTGGCACTCAGTTGACTCACAGATCAACTGAAACTGGTTCAATTAAACCCATCAAGGTTAACGCGCAGACCTACCCTAATGTGTGTCTGTCCTGCTCTAACCAATGGGAGTGCTTAAGCAACAGTATCTAGGTAGATACCGTAGAGCAAGAAGAATCTGATTGGATCATTTTCCAAAAGAATGCAAATTGTTTCCAAGTTAATTTAAAAAATACTGGATAGGGAATCATTTTGGTGCAAAAATAGTTATTTTTAGCTAACAAACTGTCTCATCTCTGTCATATTGATTGTAGATTAAATGAAACCTGAACAAACGTTTCATTGCTCCAGGCAGCAAAGAGTCTAAAGATACAAGGTTCTAGATATAAGGGTTCCACCCACTCAGCATTCAGCATCAGCAGTCAATGAATCACCTGATCATCTGGAATCATCTGCTCCTGGTTCTTCATTGCTTCATGTCTTAAGTTAGACGCTTTGTTCTGCTTGAAGGTTCAGACGTAGATCACTGTGTGGATTAACCAACACAGAACTATCAAACTGCTCAGGTACAGAGACTGGACTGAACATGAGAGACAACAACACTGTCCTTCAGGAAGATCTGGAGAACTGCTCAGGTACAGAGACTGGACTGAACATGAGAGACAACAACACTGTCCTTCAGCAAGATCTGGAGAACTGCTCCTCAACAACACATTAAAAAGTCTGGAAGCAGTAATGAATAGGAACGAATAATATATATTTTTTTAAAAAGCTTAAAAATGAGCTTTTTAGAGAAAAACATTCATTCTGATGAACAAAGAACAGCAGCTTATTTAGTAGAAGTTGTCAAAAATTGGATAAGTAGGTACTGTAGTGTGTTTGCGCTCTCTCTCTCTCTCTCTCTCTCTCTCTCTCTCTCTCTCTCTCTCTCTCGGTTGTGCTGATTCCTCTGTAATCGATGATTAATTCAGCCCACCCCTGGATATTTATGCATATGCAGGGTGGGAAGGGGGTATTGATTAATGACTGGGATTGTGTTCACTGTGCATTTTTCATAAATAACGAGAACAGAATGCAGATTGAGGGTGTGCAGTGTTTTCTCCAGGGAATTGTTGGTTTCTCCCTCTCTTTCTCTCTCCACCTTTCTCTTTTCGTCTTTCGCTCATTTAGATCTTTAAAAAAAAAAGCAGAATAAAAAGCCTGGAATGGTAAAATAATGTCTCATATATTGTTTTTTTTTTTTGCATCAACAGAGAGACGCTTTCCTCCCTGAGACTCTGCGAAAGGGCAGCGTCGAACCAGGAAAGAGAGAGGCAGCAGAAAAAGAGAGAAAGTGTGCACTCGGGCAAGGAAAGGAAAGGAGGGGGGTGACTACGGAGGAGAGGAGAAAAAATCAGGCAAAAAGGAGAAAGAGAGGGAGAGAGAGAGACTGGATGCAGATCGTTGTCGTTTTAATTCGCCAGTGGGCTAAAGTTCGCCGGCAGCCGCTGCCGCCCTCTGATTGGCTGAGGAGAGGTGAAATTAAAACCACGGTAAACTTTTGACCCCGCAGGAGGAAGGAGGAGCCTGGGAGGAACGCCCATCACACACACACGCACGCACACACATGCACTCGCACACACACGCACATGCACACATGCACTCGCACACACACTTGTGCAACACAGTCAGGGATGCATGCAGACCTGCATGCAGGGGAGAGAGAAAAATGGAGTGAGAGACACAGAGTGGCCGAGAGAGAAAGGCGAGACAGAGAACGAGAATAAGAATAAGGGAATAAGGGAAAAGTGAAAGGGGAAGCAAGAGACTGACAGAAAGTGAGAGAAATAGGAGCAGAAGAGAAAGGTAGATGGAGAGAAAGCGATGAAGAAGGATAGCGTGCCAGAAAGAGTGAGAGGGAGATGGCAGGAAAGGGGGAGGGGAAGAGACAGCAGGACAGGGGGGTAGAGGAAGGAGAGAGAGAGAAACAGAAAAGGGAGGGGCGAAGGACAGCAGAAAGAGAGAGAGAGGCTGACAAGGAATGAAGAGGGGTTTTTTTTTGCAACGTGGAGCCATAATTACTTGCTCTCCTGTAGGAATAAAGAGGAGGAGGAGTGTGGAGCGAGGGCGAGAGAAAGGAGAAATAAACGAATGAAGAGGTTCGGGAGGGTGAAGGAGGAGAGGAGTGATTTGGCTCTCTCGTGTTTTCCTTCATTACTGATCAAACAGAACCAGGCAAGGCTCCATTCTGGCAATTGAACAGAATGTGGGCGAGTTAACGAGGAGGGCAGCACACACACACACACACACACACACACACACACACACACACACACACAGACCAGACTACCCCCCCCCACTGCTCTGTCCCTTTAATTCTTGCTCTGTGGATATATAGACATTCATGGCCAGGTTTCAGGAGGGTGGCCCTCTGTTATCCCCACCAATAGGCTCAGTTAATTAAATGTAAATTTTGATTACAATTTAGATTTTAAAAATAAAGTAATCCGCATAAAACTATTAGCTGAGACACCCTCTACCCATGTCTCTCCAGTCTGGGGGGGGGAGTCTTCAGGTGGGAATACTGTCCCCTGCCTGCACTCGTCTCCAAAACCAGACCGTTTTTGCTGGTTGGTTTTCTTCTAAAAACCTTTGAGATCACTTTAGACATTTTCAAGAGGCTGTAACAGAGGAAGAGCCGCTTATTCATCTTATTGATTTTGAGGAAATTTATTTCCATGAGTTACTTTAGACTGAAGCTCTTTCCGAGTCGGACTCCGCTGCAGGCGCCGTTCTTATTCTTTGCGCTTTTTTATTGTGCATTAAAGATAAAAGCATAAAAAACTGAAATATTTTTATGTCGACATAAGGACAGCCCTTCTTATCTGACCTGACCGGAATGGAATTGAAAGTTCTCCTCCAAGCGTTTTTAGCCGTCCCTTCAAAAAGTGTCCCAGACCCTGTCCGCTCCGTCAGAGAGGTTACGGTGTCCCGGGTGGAGTTCCCGGTGTGAACATACGGGAAGACATGACGATGAGGAACAGATGGGCTCGTGGAAGATCTCTACCTGTAACCTGAGCCATGGTAGAGGTGAAGGTTACCATGGTAGCACGAATTGATTTCATAGTTCATTGATTAGCCCATCAGTTACATCCCTGTGACCTCTGACATCAGCAGTGCGCCTTTTCACCCTCATAAACAGAAAATCATTTGAAGTTATTAACTCTAAAGTGAGGCATCAAATGGGATGTTGGTCAACCTCCTGGCGAGCTAAATGAAGATGTGTAGGATTATCGCCCTTTTTGTGGAGCATCTTTATCTTCTTCCCGCTCTCCTTTTCTTCAAGTCGCCACTCTCCTTTATGCGCTTTGATCATTCCTAATGGAACCTAAACCAAAACTCGACGTTCCTTAAATCTCTCCTTATTTCAGCAGAGCTTCGGCGGCGGTGAGGCTAAATACGGTCATGCTAATAAAGCTCAGTGAATGGAGTTGAGGGCGAACGCTCGCTCCTGAGCAGCAGATGAAAGTCGTCCCTCGTTTGCATAATATCATGGTCTCGCTTCTGCACAGCTCTGTCTGCTTTCAGCAAACGTCCCTATCAGCTCTCTATCAGCAGCCGCCGCACCGTCATGGCAGGCAGGACTCCGAGACGTCTTCATGAGAGCGCCGCCGGGTCGCGGCGGCTCTGTTTTTTTCAGGGCAGTGTGGTGATGAACGTGGACGGAAAGAGGGAGGCGATGGAGATGGAAAAGGCTGGAGGGCTTGGTAGCTTATTTTTTCCCCTCAAGCGCAGGAAAACATCCTGCAGGCACCAGGAGTGATCTCTTATCGTCGCACAAACCAGGGTGCAGGCATTCGAGCTAATTTTGATAGTCGGATGTTTGGGGAAAAGGATGCACTCACATTAATGTTAGAATAAGAGTGAGACTGCTTATGGAGTACGTGATAGTTGTAGCTTGTTCATTCCATTTTCTCCACGTACACACAGCAGTGAGGGTGCTTTGCCTTTAGTCCCTTTGTGTGGAACCGTAGTGTGTTTGAGCCCTTGATTTGGTTCATTTGTGGAGGTCAGAACATTCTCGCAGTCAGAGTGCTTGGGCCCCCAAAAACGGCATCAACCTGGAGCTTCACCCTTTCTTTTCACCTCTAGACAGGCATAGGACGTGTGGAAGACCACCTGCTAGATCTTCACGTGGCTGATGTTTGATTTTTGTGCTTCCTGAACCAGCTTGATTTGGATCTTTGGTCAGTCCAGTGCATCAAGCCATTGTCCAGCCTCTTTGTAATGAACGCTGAAGATGTAATAAATACATTTAGTGCTGAGTAAGGTACCGTCCCCAACACTGCTCCCAAGCACTATGGCTTGCATTTCAATGTATTTTTTTTTTATTTATTCTTTTTTTTTTACCATGTCTTATTTGAAAACATTTTTTTGTTTTATTGTCTGTACATAAGGACGGCCATCCGTTGTTCCCTGCAAGAGGAGCTACCGTAGTGTATTCCTGAATCTTTTTCTTTTTTTCTTCTTCTTCTTTTCCTTTTCCTTTTTTCATTTTACAAACCAGGAGCGGTTCTGCTTTTCCTGGTTTGGCAGTGGTTGGGAAAATTGGCAGCGACAGAGCGAGAGAGATGAAATGGACCAGGAAAAAAAAAAAGATAGTAAAAACAGCGTGTGGCGTACCTGGAGGCAGAGAAACCTGCAGAGCGAGGAGGAGAAGATGGAGAAATGAGGGGAAAATCTTAGAAAGAGGGGGGTGCAGGTGTGAAACAGGAGGAGAGAGACAAGATATAAAATTGAAGGACAGTTTTTGAAAGAACTGTTCTAAATGGTGGGGTGGTGGTGGTCTAGTGGTCAGCGGTGGCCTAGTGGTTAGGGTGTTAGCCACATGATCGGAGGATTGGGGGTTCGAACCCCTTCCCAGTAGGTTGCCCTGAGGTACCCTTGAGCAAGGTGCCGTCCCCATCACTGCTCCCCGGGCGCTTTCAATAGCAGCCCACTGCTGCACATGTGTGTATGGGTGAAATGCAGAGAACGAATTTCCCATTCGTGGGATTATAAATAAAGGATTATTATTATTATTATTAGTGTTGGGTACTTGCCTACGGACCTATGACTCAAGAGGTACCAGGTTCGAATCCCACCTCTGGCACTACCACCACTGGGTTCCTGAGCAAGACCCTTAACCCTGAGTGTCTCCAGGGGGACTGTCCCTGTAATCAGGACGAGGAAGTCGCTCTGGATAAGAGCGTCTGCTAAATGTAATGTAAATGGTAGCCTCTCCCCCTCTTTCTCTCTCCGTCAGTGGTTATGATGTGCAGGAGACATTAGTGCGATTGTAAAGTATACATTTCTTCTCTGACCCAGACTAGCCATGACTCTGACTAGATGAGAGAATGACCTGTAGTGGTGGAACGATTTGCTAAATTAATTCTATATTATTATTATTATTATTAGTATTATTATTATTATTATTATTGCCTGAGAGTTTTCAGTACAGCAGAAGAAGGGAATGAAGTAGAGAATGAGCCTTAATCAAAAACGGAGAATGAGGGACATCTTTGGCGTCTCTTTGGGTGGGCAGGACAGCCCTCCCTCTCCCCCATTAATCAGTGTGATCCTAGTTACTTTACAACCGAGGCCTCAGAAAGCTTCAAATTCCACATTAAACCACAGAAGCTGAGCCTTTCAACACTCTTCCATATTTGGTGCCATGTGCCGGCCTGCCATCTGTAATCCCAGACCTGCAGGTTTAGAGTCTGATTACAGTGCTGTGCAAAGTCTTTAGCTGCCCCTCACTTGTTGAACAGTTCTCCAGATCTTCCTGAAGGACAGTGTTGTTGTCTCTCATGTTCAGTCCAGTCTCTGTACCTGAGCAGTTTGATAGTTCTGTGTTGGTTAATCCACACAGTGATCTACGTCTGAACCTTCAAGCAGAACAAAGCATCTAACTTAAGACATGAATCAGTGAAGAACCAGGTGCAGATGATTCCAGATGATCAGGTATTTCATTTACTGCTGATGCTGAATGCTGAGTAGGTGGAACCCCTTTATCTAGAACCTTGTATCTTTAGACACTGCAGCCCAGAGCACTAAAACATTTGTTCCCATTTATTAAATCAAAATTTCCCGGGTAAAATATAAAGAATTTAGTTGTTTGTTTTTTTTTTGCATTACTCTGTGTACACAGCTTTCCCAGCTTCAGCAACCCTGCAGTCCCTACACCAAAAATTTTGAACCAATAGAAATTGTGCAAAGTGACTCAGGAACACAAGAAGTCACCTTTAATTAACACTCAGTTTACAACTCCTGTAAAGTTTATTGTGTATATATATTTCTATGCCATTTTCTCTTTTTAATTCTCTAGCTATTGTTTCTTTGTTACATCCTTGTGTGAGGGAGGGAAGTAAGGAGGGAGAAATAGGAGGAGCGAGCAAGAACTTGAGGAAGAGTGTCGTGGGAGAGAGAGACGGAGCTGGAAACGAATTGGGAAGTAGAGAGAAAATGAGGGACAGAGAAAGGAGAAAGGCAGAGACGGGGGGAGGGAGAAGGTAATAGAATGACAAAGAGCAAGAGAGAGGGATGACACAAAGACAGGAAAGGAGAGAGAAAGGGATGAGAGAATGATGGAGAGAGAGAGAGGGATGGGAAAGAAAAGGAAGGCAGGTGAGGAGAGAGATGGGGGTGTTGAAAGGGAGAGGGAAAGATGGATGGACAGAATGAGGTAGGTAGAGAGTATAAGGGAGACAAGTAGAGGGATGGAGAGAGAGAATAGGAGGGGCAGAAAGAGTGAGGAGAGCGATAGAATGGGAGAGGGATTGAGAGGGAGAGAAAGTGATAATGAAAGAGAGAGGGAGTGTTGCCGTGCAGTTTTCTGTCGTTCCGCTGTGTCTTTTGTGTGCAGGGATGATGGGTGACGGGCAGGGAGTAAATGTGATTTGGATGCTCAACTGTGTGTGTGTGTGTGTGTGTGTGTGTGTGTGTGTGTGTGTGTGCGCTCCTGTGGGTTTGAGAGTATGTCTGCTCCTCCAGGACTGTGAATGTGATCTGAATACTTCAGCTGGTGTGTGTGTTTCACAACTTTGTCCACCACATGAATGAGTATTCAGAACACACTTTCTCTTCTTTCTTCTGCCTCTTCTTTCTCTCCTCGCAGATGTTTCTTCAGCCAAATGCAGTGTGATAAACACTGGGTGTCCACTGTGTGTCTGAATGCAATCACATCCTCCCAGCCATGTTTTCAAACTGCCCCTCTTTATGTGGACTGTGGGAGGAAACCAGAGCAGACACCTGGAGAACTCCAGGTTCTTCATTCTTTCATAGCTATCATGGCTGGATAAAGATGTTGCCCTCTGTGTGAAGTGTGTGTGTGTGTGTGTGTGTGTGTGTGATGGACTGGCAACCTCTCCAGGATGTTTTTCTTCTCACCCTCTGAGCACTGGGCTGGGCCCCAGCATCCTCTTCAGCATTGGGTGGAATAAGTAGCTCAGATGATGGATGGATGGATGGATGGATGGATGGATGGATATCATTATTTCAGCAAACGTCTATATTAAGAAGTCAAGAAGCTCCAAGAAGTCATCATATATATATATTTTTATTATTTTTACTGCTTGGCAGAAAAAGCTTCCCAGATTTTCAAGTAAACACATGGATTTGATCCATCGATTCAGCCTCCAGCTGTTTAGCCCCGCCCTTCTTTCTGAAGTGTTTTAGTCCAGACTGCTTTTCCACCAATCAGAACAGCTCAAAGACGTAGCCTGTTTAATTGACTGGGGAGTTTCAGGATGTACATGCAACATAAATCACAGCATTAACGACCTGAAATAAGAACAATCCGAACAGAAAGCAGCGCTGAGACGGGGAGGAGACACAGGACGGGACACAGGTGATCGGCCACCTGTCCTATAAACAAAGGGACATGGACGGAGCACATGGGATACAGAGTCGTTGTCATGGAGATAAATGGAACACTTTTTTTTAGTTCATAAGCACACGAGCGTCAGGAAAACACTAAAATACCTTTGAAATACCTAGAAATAATATTCTGTGTGACTGGTTGCGTTTACAGTAATTCAGAGGAATGGAGCGACAGAAGAAGCGATAGAATTGGTGCTTGTTGTCATTTCTGAAGAGAATAAAAATGGTAGAATTTATTCATTGGTAGGAAAGCTGGATAACCAAGATACTGTAGTGATGCTGTGACTGTGTGGAACAAACTCGTTGCTCTCTCGTGTGTGTGTGTGTGTGTGTGTGTGTGTGTGTGTGTTTGTATTCTCATCTGATCATTTGGACGTCTCTGAGACACAGGCTTAAAATAGAGCTGATTTGCCCAGCACCAGCTCGCTCTCTCTCTCTCTCTCTCTCTCTCTCGCTCTCTCTCTTTCGCTTGCTATTGCGCGCTCTCTCTCTCTCTTTCGCTTGCTATTGCGCGCTCTCTCTCTCTTCTCCCCTCTCTCTTTCTCTTTCGCTTGCTATCTCTCTCGCTTTTGCTCTCGCTCTCAATCACTCTCTCCCTGCTCTCTCTCCTCTCTCTTTCTCTCGCTCTCTCTCCCCGCTCTCTCTCTCTCTCTCTCTCTCCCTCTCTCTTCGTGCTCTCTCTCTCTCGCTCTTCACTCTCTCTCCCCTCTCTCTCTCTCCCCTCTCTCTCTCTCCCTGCTCTCTCTCTTCCTGCTCTCTCTCCCTCGTGCTCTCTCCTCTCCCTCTCTTCTCTCTCTCTCTCTCTCTCTCTCTCTCTCTTCTCCCTGCTCTCTCTCTCCTGCTCTCTCTCTCGCCTCCTCTCTCTCTCTCTCCCCGCCTCTCTCCCCGCTCTCTCTCTCGGCCTCGCCTCTCCTCCCCCGCCCCTTCTCTCTCTCTTCTTCACACTGCCACCTGCTCCCATGTTGCCTGTTTTTCTAAACTGATTCAAGCGCCGAGGCTTCTGTTGTTGCTGTGTGTGTTTGTGTCGCCGACGTGACATTTTAACCTGCCGTTTTAACAGCAGCGTTTCATTTTTTTTTTCCTCCTCGTCTCTCTCTTTATTCACCTCTGCTGAGCGTTTTATTCGCAGAAAGAAAGGCTGAGATCCAAATTGTTCTGATGGATAAAAGCTGATCACAGAGGTGATGAAGAGGTGTAACTCCTGTCCCATCGGGTCCCGGGTCACTCATTCAGCCACTTCAGCGACCCTGTGGTTTCCATAGAATAGAGACAAAACCGACGCCTCTTGAGATCTACTTCTTCTTCTTTTTCTACCGTTCTCGCTTAGGGTCGCCACAGCGGATCAAACGCTCCATTTCTTCCTGTCTCTGCATCTTCTCCTCCTTCAAACCAACCATCTGCATGTCTTCACCATGTCCATAAAACCTCCTTTGGTCTTCTTCTATTCTACTTTTCCTGGCAGCTCCATCTTCAACATCCTCCTTCCAATATACTGCCTCCTCTGGACACGTCCACACCAGCGCAGCCTTGCTTCTCTAACTTTGTCTCCAAAATGTCCAACCTGATCTGTCCCTCTAATATACTCATTTCTAATCCTGTCCATCCTCGTCACACCCAAACATCTCAGCAACTCTTGAGCTCCACCCTCCGTTTTTCCTCAGTGTCACCGCTCTCCAACCCGCATAACATAGCTTGTCTCACTACCATCCTGTAAACCTCTCTCCGCTTGGTACCTGTCTGTCACAAATCACTCCAGCCACTCTTCTCCACCCATTCCAACCTGCCTGCACTCTCTTCTTCACCTCTCTTCCACACTCGCCGTCACTCTGAACTGCGTATTTAAATTCTTCCACCATTGTCACCTCTACTCCCTCCATCCTCACCACTCCACTTTCCTCTCTGCCTCCAATAGGGTTTAAATAATTTTAACATCTAAAAACGCAGAGCTTTTGTAGTGCTCTTGATAATAAAGCAATAAAATATCATTAAATATGTCAATTAAAAATGTTCACTGAATCTTTTCAGGCGATCAGATTTGCGCATCAGACTGACACAAAGCGTTGAAATTATGAAGTGATGGTCATTGTGAAGACACCAGCACTCAGTGAATCACAACCAAATGTGGTCGTGGTATTTCACTCCACCACATGCAAGGGTATTTTATAGCCAGCATCCAGTGAGCAGTGGTGGGATGGTACCTTAGGTAACCTGCTGGCCTGGGACTTGAAACCACAAGCTTCTGATGATGGGACTCTAGTCTCTAACCACTACACTCCACTGGCCCAGATGATTCATCATTACTGATGTTTATTTGCCACGCTCTTTGAGGTTTTCACCATCTGTTGCTTCATATTGATTTAAATTTCAATACATACCCTACAGTTGACTGGGGCAGGTCCAGCGGGCCAGAAATTCGTTTTGTGCTTTCACCACAAGCGACATGTAGGAGCATGAATACAGGAAATCGAAGAAAATGGGCCTTTGATTATTAGTAATATTTCTCCCATTTCAGCACATGCTCAGTTCCATATTTTGCCTATTATCATAACCCAATCGTAAACCCTGTTTACACTCAATATGTGCATTTCCAGTTCATTAGCTCCGAGTGATCTGGAAGGTTGACAGGCTTAGATCGAGCGTTCCGAGTTTTCTCTTTGCTTTTGCGTTAAAATAACAGATTTGTTCAGTCTATCAGTATTCAGTCCTGGTTCTTATCTTTCTCTTTTTCTGTTACTTGCTGCGTGAGGTTGTGAGAGTGAGTGCGATTGTGCACCGCTGCATTATTTTGCTGGATGTCATAATTTGAATAGTAACCGTGCACAGGCAGACTTAACCTGGTGTGTGTGAGTGTAAGCCCTGATTTGAAGATGTGCGTTATTTAGGTTGCGCTCTTTTGAACACAAAGCTTTTTGAGTGTGAAATAATCTTTTAACAACACATCACACAACACACAGGCATCTCACTGCTCTCTATCCTAATCTCTCTCTCTCTCGCGCTCTCTCTCTCACGCTCTCTCTCTCTCTCTCTCTCTCGCGCACTCTCTCTCTCTCTCTCTCTCTCTCGCGCACTCTCTCTCTCTCTCTCTCTCTCTCTCTCTCGCGCTCTCTCTCTCTCTCTCTCTCTCGCTCGCACGCGCACACACACGTAACACACTTAACTTTTCTCTCGTCTTTTCCTCTTTTTCAGTCTCTCTACCTCTTCCTGTCATTTCCCCCTCTCTGTCTTCATCTTTCTTCTTCTTTTCCTTCTCTCACTTTTCTTCTTTATATTTTGTTTCTCCGTCACTCCATCTCTCACTTTTTTTTTCATCCTCTCTTGGTCTTCTTTCTCTCTCTCTCTCCTAAACATTTTTTTTTCTTTCTCTGGGTCTCCATCTCTCTCACCTTTCCTTTATTTCTTTCATCCATCTTTTTTGCTCTCTCTCTCCCCCTCTCTCTCTCTCTCTCTCTCGCTCTCTCTTTGGTGTTACACTGAAAGTTTGCGGATCACACACCTGCTACTGGGTAAAAACTGTGCTGGACCTTTAAACGAGTCAGTAAACGAGTCCAGAGAGTCCAGAGTCAGTCCAGAGAGTCCCGTTATGGCGTAGTAAAGCCACCGTCGTTTTTCTGTTGTGTGAAACAGCAGCCTGCTTTCCCTGCCTGCTCCAAACCTGTGAATCTGTGAACACACAAAGGCCTGATCTCTGCCGCGACTGTCACTCCTGCTCGTGCTCAGGTCGGGTTTGCCGGCGTGCCGACTGTGAGGGAACACACCGTCCTGTTCCCTCAGACACAGATTAGCTCCCAGCCTACAGTCAGCTACTGGCACTAAATTAGTCCCTACACTTTCAAATGCACTTCCTCTCTCACTCATGTTTAGGGACATGCGCACACACACACACACACACACACACACACCAGCTTTCTGTGCTTGTTTTGCTCTTATTATCTTATCTCATTTATGCTTGGAACTCCTCTCCACGTTTGCTGTCGGATACAGAAAAGCTCCCCTTGTAACCGGATTGGCCGATTCCAGTCCTGGCATGGTTCTGATCCAGTGTTCCTAGTTTCTTGGTGCTCAAGGTATGTGTTTAAATCTTAAGTCACTAATAGGTTTTGACATGTAGCAGCACTTTGGCAGAGAACACGTTTACTTTCTCTGCAGTGTGTTAAATTTGCAATATGAATAGTGGCTCCGTAGAGGATATGTACTTTTCTGGGGTGCCTAGAATTTTGCATCTTTTCTGCCGGAAAACTGAGCATTCTGAGCATAGTTATCCACTGAATATGTAAGATGTAATTAACACATTAGCAGATTTCTGGCAGATTAGGGCAGCGGTGGCCTAGGGGTGAGGGAACCCAGGATCTGAAGGTCTTGGGTTCGAATCCTGGACCAGTACCGATGAGTTGGTCCCCGTCTCTGCTCCCTGGGTGCTGGATATGGCTGGTGCACGGTGTGTGGGTTAAATGCAGAGGTTACATTTCATTGCGGTTCACTGTGTGCTGCGTTTCACAATGACAAAGTCACTTTCACTTCACTTTCACGTTTATGCAAGCCATGCATCGTTAGGCTCGGTTTAAGTAGCCGATGTAAGTGCTTTCATTTATTGGCTGTTGGGTCGATGAGTTGTGTATTTCATTCAATTACGCTAAGGCAGAACAATCTGAAGAAAATATTGAATTCGTATATATATATATTTTTTTTTTTGTACCGACATTTTAACTTTACTTGACTCGAAGCTCGGACGGCGGCGAAGGACATTTTCACTTTCAGATTGGCCGGAGTTGTAGAACATCCTGTTTACCTTTGTTTCGGCCTCAGAATGGCGTGTTTGGGCCGTGGCGTGGCCGAGGGGTGACGAGTGCGTGAGGGAGGAAGAGTGAACCTGGCTGTTCGCCAACCTCCTGTCTGCTCCTCGACACAAAACAACAGGAAGTCATACTGGACAATCTATTTCCTCTTGCTGTCCTGTCACACGCACATGGCCAGTGGAGTGTGATTAAAAAAGCTTTGTGTGTGTGTGTGTGTGTGTGTGTGTGTGTGTGTGTGGCTTTCAGCCTCCCTGCCTGTTGGAGTCTTTGCACTTTCAGACAGGGGAGTTACACAAATTTTTTAAAATTCCTCCAAAATTCTGGGCTTTAGATGAAAACCGAGGTAATTCGGTGTGAAGTGACTGGATTTCTTTACAGCGCTGGTAATTGGAACCAAGCTGTCCAGCACAAATTTAGCCATTTCCTTCTATCTCCAATTTACAGATATAAAATGCGCAGTTCGGGTCAAAACCTTCAGGGAAACACATTCAGGAAGTGTACTGGATGCCCTGCCTTTCTGTGTTGTCACCATTAAAGGTATTCCACTCTTCTGACGCCTGGTTCCATTCCCCAGCACCGTGAACACTGATTCATACTCTTCTCTAGAATCGAACAACTTTGTCCATAACCATTTAATTATGCAGACGTTTGGAGAAACTGGGATAATTTCCCTTTCTAAAGACCTCTGAGCCATGACTTCTTAGTTAGATCTGGTTACTGTGACTCGTCTGGCTGCTACAAATGGCAAAAGCATGTTTTTAAAGGTGAAAATGAAGATTTTATTAGGTTTTTGTAATCTGTGAAGGACTGGTGACCTGTGGTAGTCTAGTGGTGTTGGTGTTCTGGTGGTAGGATACTTGCCTATGGACCCATGGCTCAAGAGGTCCCAGGTTCAAATCCCACCTCTAGTACTACCACCACTGGGTCCCTGGGCAAGACCCTTAACCCTGAGTGTTTCTTTGTTTTTGTTTTTGTTTTTTTGTTTTTCTCCCACTGCTGTTGCATGACTTCAAACACTTTATGTCCAAAAATTTCATCCTCATAAGCACATGATAGAAAATCACCCAGGTTTCCTTTTAGGTGTTCATTAGGGAGCTCCCCGCTTTGGTGCAGGGACGACCTCTAGGGCAGGGATGGGACTTTAAACACTCGGTATCAGGCGTGCTGACCTTAGACCCATGGTTCTTCTCCAGAACGTCCTGTTCCACTGGTCACTGCTTTTCTACGGAGACTGTAAATGTCCTGTGTGCTCAGTCGACCCTGTTTGAGCTTTGGGTTCTCAGAGCAGCTGGAGTGTGTTTTTGCATACAGTGTTATTCAGACTCGACGTATCCTTCCCCAAATAATCAGCCGGGTCCTCACCGAGAGGACCTTTTTGTTAATAACTGGTAGTAAGCTGCTGGGGCAGCGATGGCCCAGTGGTTAGGAAGTTGGCCACAGGATCGGAAGATTGTGGGTTCAAACCCCATACCAGTAGGTTGCCCTGAGGTACCCTTGAGCAAGGTACCGTCCCCGTCACTGCTCCCCGGGTGCCTTCATAGCTGCCCCCTGCTGCATGGTGTGTGCATGGGTTAAATGCAGAGGTCCCATTTCGTTGTGGTTCACGATTAAATTAAATTAAGTTCACGTTTTCTGCATGTTTCCCTGTTTGCTCTTTTTAACACATACAGTATCATTTTCATTTCATAGTTAAAGTCTCATTTTTAAAGTCAAATAAAAAGAAACGGCACAGAAACACTTTTTTAACCAAAACACGTCAGTTGAGGGGTAAACTGTTGAAGGGAAAGTGAAAGCGCCTATGTGTCATTTTGACCAAGCAGCTCCACAACGAAACGCATTCCTCTGTATTTAACCCACAAACACCGTGCAGCATTGGGCAGCCATGTCCACTGCCCAGGAAGCAGTGATGGGGATGGTACCCTGCTCAAGGGAACTTCAGGGCCGCCTGTTGGTCTGGGACTCAAACCCATGACCCTCTTATTATGGGGCCTTAAGGATCTGGAATCATACATTTCTATTTTCGAGACTGAAATGTTTTACATTGTTCTCGATTACTTTCAGCAAGATTTGGACAGGAATAAAGAAACATTTTTCATTTTTGCTAACATGAAAGGAATACGGTGCGCTAGAATTATAAGAATTATAGTGCCCCACCTACAAAGGGCCCAGTCCAAGCATAGCAACTGTAACTAGGCTCAGGCAACCCTGACAAGCATAACAATTTTGTGCTGGAAATGTTTTAAATCAGACACTAGAGTGTCTGAAAGTCATTTGATATGATCACCCCGATGTCCCAGGAGTCTGGCGAGGGATATTTTACGCAATGCCCTAAACTGAAGACTCGGGAGGAGAAACGGAGTAAACTTTTCAACCTGCTGATGCTTAACTACTGTTAAAGCAGGTGCTTTTGTACTTTAACACTATAAACGGAGCCCATTTTACTTGAGTAATCTTTTACCCAGCATATCTCTTCTTTCCTGGATTTGTGCACTTTGTCTCGTAGTCATTTACTGATTATTTTGATGATTACTCAAGTAGTCAGACTAGGGGAAACAATAAGAGAGCACTCCGCTGAACAGTTTCGAATCATGCAGAGATGTTCTCTGCAAACAGGCAGTCTGTGGAGCATTTAAAAGGACATCATGCATGCAGAAGAGGATCGATCAGGCCACGTTTCTTAGGTCTGAAAATGCCCGGTCGTTGGAGTGCTTTGGTCTGCAGCAGAAGATAAACTTATTAACGTTCAGCATCGTTTCTACACCAAAAGCACACAGCGTCTTCACTGGTTCCCTAGTGCACTCTCTGCATGGGATGATCTCTCAGCCCTGATTATTATTTATTACATCATCTTCATCCATCACTTTTAGCAGACAGTACAGTTTTCAAATGAGCCACCTGATTCCCCAAAGAGGCAAAGTTGAGGGTTGGAGGTGCAAAGTGTTCTCGAACCAGCTCTTGCCCTTCAGCTGAAAGGATTTGTGAAGATCCATCATGTGGTCTTCTGCACATCTTAGTACTGATGGGAACTAAAAGAGCTCTGGGCACAAGTTGGTTCTGGGTACTATCTCACCAGAATTGCACCTGATTTTTAAAGCTGAGCTTTGATAAACCCAACCAATGGATCAAACACTGCGGTTATTTTCAGACGCTCTCGTCCAGTGACTTCCATGTCCTAATTACAGGGCAGTCCCCCCTGGAGCAACTCAGGGTTTAGAGTCTTGCTCAGGAACCCAGTGGTGGTAGTGACTGGAAGGATTCGAACCTGCAGCCTCTTGGTCCATAGGCAAGTATCTACCACTAGACGAACACCACCAGACCAGAAGCTTTTCCTTGATCCTGGATTTAGATCTTTCTTCATCGTTTGAGCACTGTAGCTTTACATCTGTTTTGGACCAATAGAGACAGACCTATATTACTGAATAAAACAACTTCACATGGATTGAAATGACAAGTCTAGACAGTTTTACGGTGAAGTTACTGTTTTTTAGACACCTGTGGGGCATCAGGTCCATGTCTGGTCAACATCAAGGAGTCAGGTTAACAGAGAAGTTAAGGTTTCATTAATGTTTTCTTTCTGGTTTGGTTGTGAAAGCGCATCTGGTGGGGAAGAAAGAGAAGAAGGGAAAAGTTGCGTTCGCTCTCGCGCTCTCTTTCCTCTCTTTCTCTCTCTTTCGCTGCTTTATTAGTCTCGGTGGTGTGCTGTGGCGAGAGAGCGGCCAGGTGCCAGATTGTGGCCTGGCTGCTATTTGCATTTCTCTGTAACTGCTGGACTTTTTTTTTTTTTTTTTTTTTTTTGGTAGCATAGCTGGAAGTCATTGAGAGTTCACACTCTGTGTGTGTGTTTCAGATAGTGAAAGACAGGAAGAGCTGAGACAGAGCGAGAGAGAGACATATGGACACAGTTTTGAGAGGAAAGTGTGAGCACAAGAGAAAAGAAAGAACATTGTGTGACACAGCTCAGGTGTTGGAGGTAACATGAAACTTTTTCAGTCCCGTTTCTCTATAGAGTTGTTTTGCAATTTCTTTCTTTTTATTTATTTATTTATTTATTTATTTAGACCGCTGTGGTGGAAATGAGGGGCTTTTTTCTTCTGGCAGAGAAGCCACTCGTGCCCCTGACCCCCGGCGCGATCTCCACTCTCTTGTAGCTCTTCTGAGCAGGGCAGGCGGCGCGGTAATACGGCAGGGACGGCTTCTCTTTGCATTTACAAAGATCGGACCTGCTTTGCTGTCTTTCTGCTGCTTAACGAACTCGTAAAGTTGTAAAAATATTGATGCATCAGTCTGAAGGTGACGTGTCCAATTGGTTACGACCTGTTGCACAGTCTTGTATCGTTCATCTGTCCATGTTTCCAGTTGATGTTATTCTGCATGAACACCTTGGCCTGATTAGAAAGCGGAATGAAAGAAAATGGTCACATTTTACGGCTCCTACATTTGTAGATGCATATTTCAATAATAAGACCTAAAGGAAGATGTCGGTTTAATACGAAGTCCTCTGTGGTAGAGAAACCGCGTCAGAACCTTTCACAGTGGTGGTGAATGGAACCAGACGTCCCACACAAAGTTATTCCATTGAAGTGTTGCGAAGGTGCAGACTGACGTCTGAGACATTGTTATCTGAGACGTACAATCATAGTGGAAGGATATATGCGGGGCAACGTGAGGCAAAATAGTCCTCTAACCATCATCCCCATCCCATGTAAACACTCAGCCGACACGTGGAGCTCCACTGGTGGAAAATGACCAGGTTTGTGACGTCTGGTTCCATTCACCAAGTACACCAGCCATTTCACACTAAACTGTTTACACACCCACCGCTGAATTATGTCGACTTAAAATCAGAACCCACAGCAGCTATTTAACACCTCTGATTGGTCGAAAACGCAGAAATGTTACACACACTACCAGTGTGTGATTCACATTCGGCAAAGGGAATGGCTGTCTAGTCATGCTCCTGCTGGCTGAAGGGAAAGCACACATCACCCTTCTATAGTGCGCGCACACACACACACACACCGACACATCTCATCTTATTCCCAGTAGCGTCACAACCCTGCCTGTCTTTGTCTCCATTACACACACACACACACACACACACACACACACACACAGCGCGTCACTCACTCTGCTTGGTTGCCTGTAGTACCCCACACTGCTGCTCCAAAAATAACCCCAGTTGCACTCTCTACATCCTCTGCTGCTGCCAGTGAGTGAAAATGCAGCTCTATCAGCCCCACTTACAAGCCTATGTGTGTGTGTGTGTGTGTGTGTGTGTGGATATTTGGTGAGCTTTTTCTTCTGCAGACGACGTGCTCCAGTTTATTCTGAATTTAAATTCACACCTGCAGCATTTAGCAGACTCTCTTATCCAGAGCGATCTGCATTTTCTAATTGCAGGGAGAGCTTCCCTGCAGCAACCTGGGGTTAAGGGTCTCGCTCAGGAACTCATTCGTGGAAGTGCTGCAAATAGAAATCGAACCTGTGACCTTTGGACCAAAGTATCCTACCTCTGGACCACCACCAACACCCCAGAATTCTGCTTCATATGGGCAGGCAGACAGAAGAGTATTTGAATGCCCAGTCTGCAACGGCATTGCTGTATTTTGCTGCACTTTGCTGCACTATATATCTCTGGTTTATTGATGTCACAGTCTGCAGCACTGATTGCAGACCGTGCTTGCGTGAAGGCTGCCATGTGCAACTGAGCCTCGGACCAATCAGTGTTTTGGACATGACCAATCACAGCTCCAGCTCAGTGTTACTGGGTAATTTGTGAATCAAAGGTCAAACAATTTGGTCACCAATTCCACCAGTGAACCTATACTCCCGCGCTTAATGGGATGCTAATAAACACCAGGGCGGCGGTGGCCTAGTGTTTAGAAACTAGGCCTCAGGATCAGAAGGTCGTGGGTTCGAATCCCCCACCAGTATGTTGCCCTGAGGTACCCTTGAGCAAGGTACCGTCCTCATCACTGCTCTCCGGCGCTTTAAATAGCTGTCTCCTGCTGCACGGTGTGTGTGGGTGAAAAGAAGAGGAAGCATTCCGTCGCGTCTCACCGTGCGCCGCGTCTCACAATGACGGGTATAGTCACTTTCACTTCTTAAAGGGGAAATTGTTGATAAATCAGAGAAAATAAGTTTTCTTTGTGCATATTTGGCCTGCCATATCCTGCATGGATCACTCAACCCTGGATGGATTAGAAAAACATATTTATTGGCCAAAGTCTTCCCAAAAGTGTTCAAATATACATCAGGCAGTTTAGTAAAAGGGGGCTCTTAATGATTTTTATTTTTTATTAATTAATTAATTAATTTTTTAACACCATAACCAATCAATTTTGCTGAAACGTTGGGGAAAAAAGTACACCATCCTATAAACAACCATTGCTATACTGGGCTTGTACCTCCAGATACCAAACATGGCAGTTCAAGTCGCCCATTTCCTCAACATTGCTATGGAAACCGTGCCTCCTTCAGCTACATGGCACACTTTCTAAGCTTTTTCAGGGTGTACGAGTGCTTGAGTTTCTACTCCATTGGCGCGGGGCTCGTATTTTATTAGCATGTTGACGAAGTGTCGGCCGTTGTGTATTTTATGAGGGTTTTTTCTCAGCAGCTTATTGGAGTCTGTGCGAGGATCTTCGAAAACACTAGAATGCTACGAAGCCGCCGTCCGAGCGGATTCAGTCTTTCGGGCTGTAGTTTGCTGGAACAGAAAGGGCCGTCCGTCAGAAAGCGAACGCTGAAAAGTGCCCTCGCTTAGACGGTCAACTGTTTTCCCTTTTTCTGGGAGTTCTTTTTCTCATAGCATTACTGCACATTCTCTCATTTCCTCCACTTTTTCTTTCTTTCTTCTTTCTCTCTGTCCACTCAATTAATAGAGTAAGTGAAAAAAGGAGCTTTGTTGGTTTGTGAGGGCCCATACATCACCCAAACTAGAACACTCCTGACAGACATCATCTGGTACCAATCTCAGAGTGCAAGGAACGGTCAGGAGGTGTATAGAACACACACACGCGCTCACACTTAAGCACACTTACAAAAAGACACACTCACGAGACCCTGCGAGGGCTTGATTCCAATCATGACAGCCTGCTCTGGCTTAATGGCTGTTCCTTTTCTTTGCTATGGCAACTAGCTCCCTCACCCGGAGCTTTTCCAGCTTCAGCACCAGCCAGAAAGATTTTACAGCATCCATGTTTACTGGTGAAACTACTACTCCAGTATTTAAGGGTCATCTCACCCCATTTTAACCTGAAATGTAAATAGTCATTCAGCCTAAGGATGCAAAGTGATATCATAAGATATTAAATAATATTGGTAAAGATGTTCTGATTTGGGATGAATTCAGATTGAGTTTATATGAATACGATGTCTCACTTAAATGCAAAATATTTGACTTCTTTTTAAATGTATAGAAGTAAATATGGCAACAGAACTGTGCAAAAATCTTGAGTCACCCCTTAGTTCTTTATTTTTTGCCAGGACATCACCTTGTGGTGCAAAATAATTTCTGCCCTTCGTCTTATCTTTGTCATATTGAGTAGATTAAACGAGAGGGGAACAAATGTTTTTGTGCTTCAGGCTGCAAAGTGTCTAAAGATAAAAGGTTCTAGATAAAGGGGTTCCACCCACTCAGCATTCAGCATCAGCAGTAAATGAATAAGTAAATCATCTGGAATCATCTGCACCTGGTTCTTCACTGCTTCAGGTCTTAAGTTAGACGCTTTGTTCTGCTTGAAGGTTCAGACGTAGATCACTGTGTGGATTAACCAACACAGAACTATCAAACTGCTCAGGTACAGAGACTGGACTGAACATGAGAGACAACAACACTGTCCTTCAGGAAGATCTGGAGAACTGCTCAGGTACAGAGACTGGACTGGATCGATGTAGCACCGATCTCCCAATGTTTTTAGTATCAGAAGATATTTACCTGAAAAATATACAGATCCCACATCACTAAGGCAGTGGTGATAGGAACCAGATGTCCAGATGAGTTTAGTGACACTAGAAGTAGATGAAATATTGGATTTAAACATATAAGAGGGAAATGAAGACGCTGTTTAGAGTAATTTAGAGTAATACGTGCCTGAAAACTTCGCACATAATAAAAATCGGCACATAATATTCAACATTGGTTCCAGGCACCATCACTGTAAATGTATCCAAGTTGCGACGTTTGCCTTCAGTGAATTAATGAAACGGGTGTTTTCCAGTTTCAGAAACCACATCATCTTCTTCATCTTCTTCTGCTTTCGGCTGTTCCTGTTTAGGGGTCGCCACAGCAGATCATCCGTCTCCATTTCTTCCTGTCCTCTGCATCTTCCTCCTTCAAACCGACCACCTGCATGTCCTCTCTCACCACGTCCATAAACCTCCTCTTTGGTCTTCCTCTTCTCCTCTTTCCTGGCAGCTCCATCTTCAACATCCTCCTCCCGACATACTCCTCATCTCTCCTCTGGACACGTCCAAACCAACGCAACCTTGCTTCTCTAACTTTGTCTCCAAAATGTCCAACCTGATCTGTCCCTCTAATATACTCACTTCTAATCCTGTCCATCCTCATCACACCCAACGAACATCTCAGCAACTCTGAGCTCCACCTCCCGTCTTTTCCTCAGTGCCACCGTCTCCAACCCTTCCCATTTACTCTCGCTGGTAGCCGTCTGTCACAAATCACTCCAGCCACTCTTCTCCACCCACATTCAGAAACCGCATAAGTGAGTCTGTTAGTCAATTCAGTTTTATTTCTGTAGCACTTTTTAGAAATGTTCTTGTCTCAAAGCAGCTTTATAGAATCCAGGTCTGAGCCACAAGTGACCCAGCTAAAGTCAACAGGGGCAAAACTCCCTAAAACTGGAGGAAGGAAACATGGGAGGAACCAAGATTCAAAAGGGGAACCCATCCTCCTCTGCTCTATATCAGTTCATCAAGAAAGAGAAAGTGCATTTTATACGTTTATTTATTTAGTGACGAGTTCCAGTAAAGTATGAGTTACAATAATAGAGTCCAAAAGAGTCTGTAATTGGAAATTCAATTAGCCAATAGTGGTGGTTTAGATTGAGGGGGCGGAGCTTTTGTTAGTCTTCGTGGCAGCAGCTCATGCAGATGATCCAGTCTGATGGAGCTGATCTGGAGTTCAGGTGAGGAGAGGGACCTGATGATGGTCGGTTCGATCAAGAAGGCAGTCGACTCAGAAAAGTGGACTTAGCTGGAGTTCAGGAAACCCTCACGGTAATTGATGGACTTGGCTGGGGGTCCTTTCCTTTCTCTAAGCCGCACGCTGTACTGGACGGTCGTCCGTCTCAGAAAACGGAGAGAGAAGAAATGAGTTTTTTTGTGAACTCACAGGATGCTTTCATTACTGAGCACCTCCACTCAGTTTCAAAAATTTGCCAAAATTTAATCAGGTGGGATACAAGGTTTCATTACTTACGAGTTATATTAGCTCTAGAGCACAACTGATGCAAGACATGTCCTCGCTGATCAATTACGTTTGGGCGAAGGGGGACTTTGCACATTTGACTTTCTTCCAAAGTCTCACTTTAAACCGTTGACCCCTTCCTGCTTTATTCTTTTTCAGCGCAGTGAAGAATTCCCGCCTGGGTCTGACAGAACCCACATTTCCCTTTTTCGCTGTGTTTACCTCCGCTTCCTGGCTCCCCACCCTGGTTCAAGTCCAGGACACAGCCTTCACCATTGCACTGTTTGTCCCTCTTGCTTTGTGTGTGTCAGGGCTTCGCTTTTTGTGATTCTTTAAAGAAAATCAGGGAAGAGAAGAGCTTGTCTTCGCTGCTAGGAGTCGCATGAGTGTCGAGTTTTTTTTGGCCCACTGTCGGCGCGCTCGAGGTGAAAGCGTCAGGCATGTAGAAACTCAGCAGGAAATGAGGAAACAGACAACTCTTCGGTTCCGGAGATTGTTTTGTTTCGGGTTTTTTTTTGTTTTTTTTTTTTGGGTCTCATGAGATTCACAGAGTTGATGCAGTAGTTCTTCAGTTTAGGAAAAATAGTGAAAATGTTTGCTTATGGTGATTCCTGGTCCCATTCATCAGCCCTGTTAAGAAATCCAAGATTCTTTACGACCCATTCCAAGTGAAAGTGAAAGTGACCACAGCACGTCACAGTTAACCCATCACACGGCGCAGCAGTGGGCGGCCATGCATTCAGCGCCTGGGGAGCAGTGATGGGGACTTAAAAGCCATCTATATTCCAACAATTCGTACATTTTAAACGTTGGAGGCATTAGCGAGGAAGGGCGAGAGACTCCGGACAAGACACCAGCAGGAAAAACACATTTACCTCACGTTACATTTATTTTATTCATCTCCTGTCCACCTGACGTGCATGTCTTTGGACTGGAAGGAAACCAGAGTCCCCAGTATCCAAACATGGGGCAAACATGAAAAAGGTCCTAGTCTGGGGATCAAAATCAAAGTCCTGGGCTTTTTTGGGTGCTTTAAAAACTGAACTGGCTCCAGAACTGTGAATGTGTCCAAGGGCTCTGGTTGCCTGGCCCTGTATGTCCAGCGGAGCTGACAAAATAGACAATCATCCCAGCTGCCAGGCTCCTAACAGGTAGCCAGAAAAATTGAGAGCATCACTTCTGTTTAGCACCCGCGCACCTGCTATAATATTAAGTCGAATTTAAGGATTTATTATTTGTTTTCCCTCAAGGCATGGCTGCGAGCAAATATCTCTGATATATCTTCCTCTCAATCCCTCCAGTCCTCCCACCAGATGTTTTTAGACGTTCCACGCTCTTGGTTGAGCTGTAAAAGTGACCGGGCTTTCTCTGTGGCTGCTTCGAGACTTTGGAATAGTCTTTCTTTATAAACTCATCCCCCACTATAAAAAAATGACATTTTTATGTCAAATTTAAAAACCTGTTTTTATTTCCAAACCTGTAAGTCATCTTAAAGACTGTGCTCAGTTGTCCGTTGGCCTGCTGGTTAGGGACTAGGCCCCCGGATCGGAATGTCATGGGTTCGAAACCCAGACCGGTAGGTTGCTCTGAGGTGCCCTTGAGCAAGGTACTGTCCCTTCACTGCCATCACTGCTCCCTGGGTGCTGAAGATGGCTGCACACTGCTGCACGGAGGGTATGGGTTAAAATAGTCACTTTCACTTCACTTTTATTGGTCTGACTTTCTAAAAGCTCAGTGTTAGGAGTAAAGCCAAAGGACGTGTGGTGTCTACTGAAAGCTTTCAGTTGGAAAAGGTTCAGTATGTGGTTTTAACATCTGTTTTGTAAAAAAAAACTGTCAGATCAGGATTTAAAACCTGCTCTTCATACATCCGATGAACATGAACCTGAGAGTCGAAGCTAAATATGCTCGGTTTATGCCAACAAGCTCCTGGCAAACATCTGTGTTCTCATTTGAAAATAGAAGTAAAGCAGAATTGCTCCTGTTTTTTCAAAAGGAAAGCTTTTTACGGACAACGCAGACTAAGTAAGGTACTTGGATTCCTTCCACGCTCTTTACGTCTGGGTTGAAATACAGATGGGTTGATTTAGGAAGCTCACGTCAGCTCTGCTCGCCGAGTATTGCTAAATCACGACGGCCTCGGCCCTGCAGAGACGTCTGAAGTGCTGCAGACCCGCAGAGAAGTTAGGATTATGTTCCTCGGGCAGCATGAAGAATTAGTTTGGGAACTTCTGGCCCCTCTTTTAATGAGGTGTATGAGCTACACTATTGGAGCTCCTGCTTTTTTTAAAATTCTTCGCTTCCTGCCGTGGTTCCTGGCCATCGCTGCATTCCTGCTCGGGGTCCGCAGGGTAATGAGAAGCATGGGTCGGCGCGAGCCCTCCCTCCGCCCCCTGCACTAACACGGCCCACGGTTCAGCGGTAAGGCTGCTGGGACGGTTCACTGAGAGGCCTTCGCGAGGGGAGCCGTGAGGGGCCCAGGGTCACGCACCGGACACGCTCCCCGCGAACAGACACGCTCGGATGTGAGAAAATTGAGACTGCCGTCAGATACTGGGTCAATTTATTCCATTTGTTTTTCTTTGTAAGTCACTGAAGAAAGTGATGTGTTTATTCGTCCCGAGTCCTCGGTTTCTTTTCTCGCGATGTCTGAATAGGTATTAAATGATTCAAAATGGAATCGTTAATGTGATGGTCATCTTATTTCTGTGTTTTTCTGGTAGAAATGTGTCCCAGGTGACATTAGGCGGCAGTAACACACCTAAAAGCTGTGATGGACTTCTGACGTGTCCAGGTTGTTTCTCCAGCACGACTCTGTTTAGGATAAGACGGATGCATCTCCTGTCCTTTTATATTCAGAGCTGCGGTTCTGTGAAGTATTTGTGCTTATTTGCACCTAAATCGGTGCATGTGGACAAACTTCTACACGTGACTGTGCATCAGATGCATGAAACATTTTGCAAAAGTCATTTATACTTTCTGATTTAGTCTGGAGCTCCTGGTTCATTAACCCCCCCTATTCCCTATGAATGTAACAGACACACACACACACACACACACACACACACAGAGTCCTATGTCTGTCTCTCTGTGTTTGTGTGTAATCTCACTGAATCAACAGCACTTTATTAATAAGCTGAACAAAAGCTGCTCTCCTCCTGCGTTCTATCCATCATTAAGATTTTAATTCTGTTTCCTGTGCTGTCATTAAGAAGTTGATTAATACCATTGGCTGTTCAGCTGTAATATGATAATAATGAACATTCAGTGTCAAACAGAAGTGCTTATTATCTCTCTCACTCTCTCTCTCTCTCTCTCTCTCTCTCTCTCTCTCTCTTTCTAACAGCTTGTGTGTTTTTTGAGACGTCCTGCCGTGGAGGAATCGGAGCACCTTTTCTCCTCTTCTTTGACACAAGGTGGGTTTCTGCTCTTCTAATGTTCCAGTCGGCACGGCAACTGGCAAGCCGGGGTCAATTTGTTTTTGTCTGCTAGGAGCTGTGCATGGCAGCATCATGACAAAAGTGGGTAAAGTGATCTGGTTCTCACTTCAGTACAGTCACAATGCAGTTTCTTGACCAACAGAACGCAGATGGATGTCGTACCTCCTTACTCAGCAGAATTGGCAAAATCCACACATTATTTCCTTAAGTACTTAAATAGACAACATCTCCGCTTCCAGTGAAAAATAAAGGCTCCGCAGAGTATGAAGTGAGACGTGTCTCCTCTGAAGGACGTCTGGAGCGTCTGTCTGTGTGAAAGTGAACTGAATCTCACTCCATATTAATAGAATTAAAGACTATTAAAGCCTCGAACTTCAACTCCAATAAAAACAATCTACTGAAAATAATCCACATGAACTTCACCGCTTCACTTTCATCACCGTCTCTACTAGTTCTCCATCACGGACACACACTCCACACACCCTGAACTCCACCGTCCACTCTCCCTGTCCTCTCTCTCTCACTCCTTCACTCTGTCCTGCACCGATGGACACACAGAGGGACGTCTTTTCTGTCTGATTTGTCCCTTGTGGCTGAAACAGGTCTTGGATGTTGGGAAGGTGATGAGAAATAAAAATAATGGAGTCTAAAAAAGAAGAACCTTGTTAAAAGTTAGAAAGGGAAAGTAAAGTCCAGATGCCAACCAAGAGTTGGTGTTTCATTAATTCCCATCTCTTTCCACATGTAAGGCCTTAACAACATGGAGGAGCATGAGAGGCCTCTCAGATGCTCAGAGCTGCTGTTGACTGAGTATTTATTTGCATGAGCCCCTGTGGTAGGTGCTGATGTTTGTGGTCGCAGAAGATGCAGGAAGATGAGGTCAGAGAGACAGGAAGAGACGCTTGGACCTCACTTCCCCCCTCTGAGCCTGAGAGAGAGAGAGTGAGGGGGAGGTAGCTGCGAGAGAGACAGGAGCAGAAAACAAATTATTCTCTCCTGTTCAGCCTGCCACAGAGAGAGAAGCAAAGCATTAATCTTTCTCCTCGTCTGGAGGGATGGAGGGATGCGGTGGATGGGAGGTGGGGGTGGGGAGGTGGAGCTCTGCATGGTACCACAGTCAGGATGATGCCCAGCTTTGTGCTAATGGCAGAGCGCTTTTATGTCGCAGGGTGTTACACATTAAAGCCCCGACCCATATATCAGCTGGACGGTAACAGCAGCTGATGATGATGAGTTTCACGGTGTCAAATCTCCAGATAGCAGCGCCAGCAGGGATGCTGGCAGGAAGGATTTTGGTCCTTTGTTCATATTTGCACATTTAAAAAAACTAAATATAATTACAGCAAGTGATCGCGAGGAGGGCCTCCGCCGATCGGAGCCCAAAAGTAACCACGGCTGTCAGCGCTTCAGTCTGTTTACTCTGTTTCAGTTGAAATAGTAGGCGTATTTTTAGTAATGTCACTTCTTTTTTTTTTTTTTTTGTTGGTTATCTGGTGTCGACCAGAGGAGGATGAGTTCCCCTTCTGAGCCTTGGTTCCTCCTGAGTTTTCTTCCTGCAGTTTTAGGGAGTTTTGCTCACTCATATATATATATATATAATATTAGGCAGGTGTGAAATGCTGTAAACAGAACGCTTTCAGAAATGGAAGTGTTCATCATTTATTTTCATCAATCAACAAAATGCAGTGAATGAACAAAAG